>CAJNDV010036786.1:84408-96754 GCA_905221635.1 Symbiodinium sp. CCMP2456 | reverse complement strand
CCTAAAGACTGTTGCGATCTCGCGCCGCCCCCCAAGATAGATGATTTTTAATTGCGCACAACGAGAGCCAGCTTTTACAGTAGGCGCGCACACATCCCTTACGCTTTTGGAAGCCGGTACTCCGAACCTTGGTCACCGCGCCTTTGCTTTACAGATTGTAGACCCCATAAGCGTATCCGCTGTTGGGGAATAATGACAACAAGCAAAAATGCTAGGAAGGAGGTAACTTCTAGGTAAATCTGAAGTCGCAATCTGGACCTCAAATCGACCTAAAATGCACTTCCCTCCTAGCATTTTTGCTCATTGATTGTCATGACGTTTTAATGAAAATGAGCAAATGCTAGGAAGGAGGTAAACTTTAAGTAAATTTGATGTCGCAACCTGGACCTCAAAATCTACCTCCCTCCATGCATTTTTGCTTAGTTTCATTAAGTTGTTAATAAAAATGGCAAAAATGCTAGGACGGAGGTAAGTCCAGATTGCGACCTCAAATTTACCCAAAATTTACCTCAGCCGTAGCATTTTTGCTTGTTTCGAATAAAAAAGCTTATGAAAATGAGCAAACATGCTAGGAGGGAGGTAAATTTTGGTTAAATTTCAGGTCCAGATTGCGGCCTCAAATTTACCTAAAATTTACCTCCTTCCTCGCATTTTTGTCTATTGTCATTAAGTTTTTGATGAAAATGAGCAAAAATGCTAGGAGAAGGCAAATCGCAATCTGGATCTCAAATTTACATAGAATTTACCTCCTTCCTAGCATTCCTGCTTATTGTTCACTAAGTTGCTAATGAACATGAGCACAAATGCTAGGAGTGAGGAACATGTTAGGTAAAATTGAAGTAGCAGTCTGGATCACAAATTCACCTAAAATTTACTTCCTTCTGAGCCATTTTGCGCATTTTCAATAAAAAACTTAATGAACATAGGCAAAAATGCTAGGAAGGAGGCAAATTTGAGGTCGCAATCCCAAATTTACACAAAATTTACCTAACTCCCAGCAGTTTTCCTCATTTTCGTTCAAAACTTATTGAAAATAGGCCAAAATGCTAGCACTGAGGTAAATTTTACGTAAATTGGAAGTCGCTATCTGAAACTCGAATTTGCCTTAAAAATTACATCTCTCCTAGCATGTTTCTGCATTTTCATAAAGTCTCTTTTATTTAAAACAAGGAAAAATGCTAGGAGGGAGGTAAATTTTAGGCAAATTTGAAATCGCAATCTGGACCTCAAATTTACCTAAAATTTACCTCCCTCCTGGAATTTTTGCTCATTGTCATTAAGTTTCAATGAAAATGATTACTTAAATTTGACCTCCCTTCTAGCATGTTTTTCCTCAGTTTCATTAATGTTAATGAAAGCGCGAAACAATCCTAGGAAGGAGGTAATTTTTAGGTAAATTCGAGGTCCAGATTGCGACCTCAAATTACCTACAATGTACCTCCCTCCTGGCATTTTTGCCTGCTTTCATTAAGTTTTAATGAAAATGAGCAAAACTGCTAGAAGCGAGGTCAATTTTGGTTAAATTTGAGGTCCAGATTGCGACCTCCCTCCCTCCCTCCCTCCCCTCCCTCCGTCCCCTCCCCTCGAGGATAAAAAGGACGGTAATTCCAATGAAAAAACAGGGAGGATGAACCGGAGGATAATGAGGAGGATAAAAAAGAGGATGATCAGATTTCGAGGAGAACAAAAACAGGGAGGATGATCCGGAGGATAACCAAGGTGTGCCAAGATGCCAAGACTTTGATCTTGTTGTTGCCAGCGTCGCAAAAATAAAGGAGTTGCCTCCCCATCACGGCTTAGTTTATCCGTGCTTTCGTTTCGGGCCCGTTTCCGCTGCCGAAGTGTCCGACCCCATGGCTCATTAGGGTGAACGGTTTTAGGGTTTTGGGTTCAGGGTTCCCATAACACACCAAATTGCCCAAAGCAGCTGCGGTAGGGGCCCTGATAAAATAGAACAAGCTGTCTGACGAGGTGTTACAGAGTTTGCTTGGATATTGATAAATGTTATTCAGGTTACTACCGGGGCCGCAACATCGGACCTGGGCTACACTATATAAGACACTATAAGCAAAAGCAAGAACCCTTAGCAAGAACAGCTACTGAATTGTTATTTTAATCTCAATGTCGGTTTAGTTGTTTTGGAATCTTCGAGACCAAAAATTCATCGAAACCAAATATCCCTTCCAATCGGCACAGATTGTTTGTCGGGCAATGAACCCGAAGCCCCAGTCCGTTCCTTTCCAAGTGCAGTCTTAACTATTTATGTCCGAAAGTAGCATAGTCATTTCATGGTCTTCGTTATGTTGTCGGTAATATGTTCTATCATCAGGTCATGTTAAGGCTTTGTCTACATATATGGTGAACATATTCTACTCTTCAACCCTTTCTTATACAACCTACACAATGTCATAGATTCTATCTGCTATGTGAGTCGGGATTACCAAACGAACTGCGCTTCTCCAAGGCCCCTGGTAGCTTTTGAGAGTTCAGGGCTTAGAGCTGTTGTAGGATGTTTGGAGGTTGGGTTTTCTGTTCTTTGTTCGAAAGCATTTAAGGCTTCTAGGGTTTGGGGCAAGCAAACCCTGAACCCTATACCATCAACAGTAAACCCACACCCGACCACATAAACCTTAATTAAGCCCAAAGGCCCCAAACCTCAAACGCGGATATATTCACATACCCAACCACGGGGAGCCCTAGGACAAACAAAAATAATTGCATGTCCAGATATGTCTAAATTCTTAGCGTCCAGTTATTAAGCAGGATACCTTCCCCATGAAACCCCAGACTCTCCCCACCCTAAAACCAATCCCCTTTATTTAAGACCCGCTAAACCCTAAGCCCTATTGATTTCATGTTTTTATAACCAAACAGCCGGATCCCGCCGGGTGCTGTCCAAAGCCATTGCTCCAGGCTCGGCAAGTGGTGCGTGGGCGGGTAGCCAATCCTGGCTTCAGGGTTTCGTCTAGGGTTTATGTTTCAGGGCTTCTAGAAGGTTTGGGAATTCTATAAGGGTCATTACATAGCCGTGATAAATTAAAGCCTTTACAAGCCTCTGACGAACCCTCTATAGACCCGTAGACACTGCTCTCAAACAAAACATGCTTCGCATGTTTTAGCCCAGGCTCCACCAAAAGCAACTGCAAGAGAAGATCCAGCTGCGCAGGATCTCGACTGCAAGACCTCCCGAGTTGTTTTATAGGCTTTAGGCAGAGCTGTATGGGCAGAATGCTGTCAATCCTTCCCGTAAGGGTACTTTTTCTATTCGAAGCCGGGAAGTTTATGAGCCTTATAAGGTTTTTGCGAAAGTACAAGAACACACCACCCTGCAAGGAATTTTTTTGTGGAACTCGAGGGTCCTGAAGAGCTCCTTTAAAGGGCTTAGGGCTAGGGACATAGGGTTCCTTTAACGGTTCCTAGAACTATAAGGGTGGGAGTTTCATGAAATATCATGAAATGACGCCATAGTGAAGGCTAGCTGAAGGGTCTGGTTCTCGCTTAAGAAAGTGAAAGTGGACAACCTTTAAAACAAAAGAAGGTTTAGGGTCGAAGGGCTTGAGGCATCTACACTTTTGGGCCTGATGTCCAAACCAATTTCGGTTCAGAAGACTTTGCTGCCTTTAGACGCTTGAGTGATTGGTAAACTCACAGTCACACGAGCCATCCCAGCGTTCAGCCTTGGCCCCTAAGTAGAGAAAAGGGGGAGTTAAATAATCAGGGGTCTGAGTGCTTAGCAACATCAATCCTTCCAGCGATATATGCATGCTTGATTCACAAACTCCCAGATAACGACTTAATAACGACATCCCAGACACTCACGCTGGATGAAAGGCTACCGCTCGTGTGCGTAGGATGACGTGTGGCAAATTTGCCGGTGCTTGCGAACTCGTTCGCCCAAGCTCTGTCGGATGAAGTGGGCGACAGCCTCCGCTGCCGCTCAACGTTTCTCTGGGCTGACCTGCAGCAAGCCTTCCAACAGCCCTGTCAAACAACAAAGCATTGTGGCCTAAATCTCCGGTATCTCTGCCCATCCGGCACAAGTCTGTGCGTTTAGCAACTAGACAGGCCGCGGCGAGTGCGGGCCCTGAAGGCAACAGCCCGCTGCCCAGCTCATGCCGCTCGTGCGCTAGCGCGAAGTTTTCAAACTTGCCGGTGCTTGCGAGCTCTTTCGCCAAAGCTCTGTCGGATGAAGTGGGCGACAGCCTCCGCTGCTGCTCAAGGCTTCTCTGGGTTGACCTGCAGCAAGCCTTCCAACAGCCCTGTCAAACAAAAGGCGTGGCCTAAATCTCCCTGCCGCGCTCTTCAACCGGTATCTCTGCCCATCCGGCACAAATCTGTGTGCTTTTGGCAGCTACATGGACAGGCCGCAGCGAGTGGGGAACAGCCTGCTGCCCAGCTCATAGATTGTTACGTTGGCTGGCTTGGGTCGCCTGCGGCTGCCCCGTGCATTCGTCCTCACCTGTACTCAGAAGGTATGATGAAGAAATTTCTCTTGCAAAAAGTGATGATGTGTTCATGATGAACCAGCTTCATATGATTACGGCTGCTCACGAATTCCCGCTCCTACTGCTGTGGCTCTCTCCCTGTCTCTTTTTTTTTGGTTGCGGCTTTTCGTGGGAGATCTCACAAACAGGATCTGCCGGGTTGAGTTCTGTCAGCATGCATCGGTCATACAAGAAAAAAAGGCGACTGCCCCATGCTGGCTATGAGTGAGACCAGGCAGAAGGAGAGAAAGGTGGCCAGAAGGGCCGCGAGTAGAGCCAAACACTGCCAGGTGGAATCTGGAAGCCATGCGAAATAGACGAACTCTGCCAACTTTCGACTTGTAGCTTCGTGGGAAAAATAAACCTGCCATCCAAGCAAAGTCACACTGCCGGGGTTCCGGCTCCAAAAAACCACCCCGCAGGATCGATGTCGCAGGAATCGAAAATGGGCACGCTCTGATTCTAGCTCTCGGCAGTCCAACCGGACCTTCCCCTCCGCGTGCGTGAACGGGCCATTTCCAAAAGATTGCAACACACTGCCACAGGCTTTCTGCAGCTGCCGAGTTCCAGGCAAGGGCAAGCACATTTAGGCACGTAGAAGCAAATCGCTTGAGGCAGCTATCCTGCCGTAGGCAAAAGCAATCCACTCTGGAAGCAAGTATCTTACCGTAGTTCAGCACTTCGAAGCACACCTATTGAGGCATTTACCCTCATCAGCTCCTTGCCCTCTTGAGACTGCTACCGTTGGCAAAGGCAAATGTGCATATTAACTTTCTATGCAACTCTCCAACCCTAGGCAAGGGCAGCTGTCAGGAATTCAGGCGGCGTCTTGCAGGATGCCGAAGCACCCCACAATCCACTCTCGGCGCAACTCCCCTACCGTAGTTCAGCAGTTCAACATGACGAAGCACACCTGTTGAGAAGCACAGCTATTGAGGCAGCCGCCTTGCCGCGGGCAAAAGCAGTTGTCCACATCAACTGTCGATGCAACTCCCCCACCCTAGGGCTTGAGGCACCCGAGAAATCAAATAACAGTTTAAACAGTAACATACAGAAATTATGTCCCACTTCAGGAACCAAAAAGAAGCAGCGCACCTCCTGTTAGTTGCAGCAGATGCTGCGTATCGGATCCCTGTGTCATATCTTATACGCAAAATGCTTGCGGTGCGCGTCTGCCGCCGTGGTGCGGTGCATAGGTTTGCGCTGACGTCCTAATATTTGCAGAGGATTCGCTTGCCGCGCGCGCCCGGAGGCCAGGATTCATTGTGAATAAGACGACATTGACCACTTTTTGCTCTCGACAACTTTGAACCGCAGCAGAACTTGGGGGGAGCGATTCCGGTTGTTCCTCTGAATGCGGGAAGCCTAGGTGGGGAAACACAAATCGCCTGCGCCCGAAACGCGCCAGTACTTGGCGGAAAACGATTTCGTCGTGTTTTCAATCGTCGTCGTAGTGGTAAGAACAATGAGGATAATCAACACAGTAAGGGTTGTAGCACCAGCAAAAGCGACTAAGACTAATACTACTCAACCGTGTAAGTAATAAAAGTAACCGTAGTTAGGACAGGGAGCAGTGGAGCATAAGTTGGGAGTCAGTTCTTGTCTTGATCCTGTTTAATTTCAGTGTTTTGATACTGACTACGTTGTTGTTGATCCTGTAACTTAATGCGCGTGGTTGCCAAGGCTTGCAAGTTCTGTTAACTTCCGGCGCTTGCTGACAACCGTTGAGCCTCAAGCCTGAATCCTCAAAATGCTGAAGCGAGGGGGTTCACTGCCAAACACTACACCCTGAATTCCGACTCTACCATGAACGAGACAAAGCTGTTGCTGGTGGGCTGTTCTGAAGTTCGGGGCTAGGTTTTGGAGCTATCGAGATTTGAGTTTTGGAATTTAGGGTCACGTATTTTGGGGCCTTGAAGCTAGTCTAAGATGTATACGTGCGATGTTTAAAGTGGATAATCGGATAGCCCACAACAACCGCCGAGAATCTCGGTCCCCGAACTCAAGAAACCTGATCCCAAAAGCACGAACCCCGAGTCCCACAGCCCACATCGCAACCAGAAATTCAAATCCCCGAGCCCTGAAACCAACATCACAGAGTTGTAAAGCCTTCAATCCGAATGGAAGGCCATGGGTTTGGGATCTGCTGTACCGCACTGCCATCATGTAGGATCAATAGAGGCGAAATATTCACACCCCTACATGACGGACAACACCTGCATATGACAACTGTTCAGCATGATAGCCATTTTCAAGATCCCACTACCTGTCAACTGACAGAGAAGCTTATTTCGAAAGAACCTTCTGCCAACCTGAACCGAACCGGAGCCCCCCCACCGACATGCAGAATCTGCAAAGAACCTGAAAAACTCTGCAGAACCTATTAACCTCAAAGACTCTCAAAACCCGAAGCTGTGCAACACCGAGCCCCTGAACCCTATAAATCCGGAATCCTAAACCCTAAACCCCAAACCCGCATCCTAAACCCTAAACACCCTAAACACCCTAAACCTCAAACCCACCGGGGCTCCAAACGTGTAATGGATCGATCCAGGGTCTGTTGACCTGGGGGACCCGTGGGCAGGGTGTACTCGAGTTTAGAAGCTAACATAGGATTTAGGGTTTAGGGGTTTAGCCGTTGGAGACGAGTAAGGTCTTATGGAGCTTGATGAGGGTTGATAGGGGCTTCTTCGAGCAGAATAGCTTAGGATAAGGGTTTGTAGAGAGAATGTGCAAGTCATAATGTAGACCCTGGATCCCTAATAACCAAGATCCAGGTCGCCGATGGTGATAGGAGGTGTCGGATTAGGATGGAGGACTTCTTGCTTTTAGGGTTTAGGTTGTTTTTTTAAGGGCCTTTTTCTGTTGCTTGCGCTCCAAAACCCATTTTGGGCGGGGTTTAGGGTTTAGGATTTGAGGTTTAGAGCTTGCTGGAAGCAGGATCAAGGCCAAGAGTTTTGCAGTGAAGGCTTTGGGGATGTGGGCTGCGGCATTTCTCATCATATACTCTCCCAAATACACCTACATCGCGACCTTCCTAATCTTGACGCTATAGGGCTCGGAATAGAATGATGTATAATAGTTGCCCCCATATCATTGTACTATAAATACACCCCTGGGCCCTAGTTTCATCATTACGGGTTCCAGTATGGGTGGCCAAACCAACTTACCCTAAAAACTTGACTCTAAACACAGCGGGGGGGGGGGGGGGNNTAAGCTCAAACCACCATAGACCCAATGGGGGGGGGGGCATTAAGCTTAGAGTTCAGGGATGTTTTGAACTACGAGTATCTCGGTGCCATAGGGGGGATATTATTCAACTGCATCCGCATGCAATGGCCCTGAACGCCGCTAGAAAAGCCAATGTAGGCTCATATCTACTAAGTCTTGAGACCGCCTTGCTCATAGCAAGCCTCATGGTAACCCGTATCGCAACCCAAAAGAGGAACCCGCCACAGCTTTCGAAAGCTGCAGCCAAGATGCACAGGCCAGGATCCATCGCCCTGCACAGCAACAGACTCGTCGTGTACCCCAGGTTACGGTTGGTGTAGAGTGCAGGGGGTTGGAGGTGTCGGGCTCAGGGTTTGTTGTACGAAATTTGTCCTGGTCCTGCGAGTCACGGGTTCAGGGTTTTAGGGCCTAGGTAAGGGTTTAGGGTAAAGGGTAGGGCTTAAGCTTAAGTTTAAGTTTAAGGTGCAGGGCCAGTACACTGCGGAGCGCTTCTCAGGGAATCCATATGGCACAGAAATCCGAATCCATGGATTCCAAGAACGGCTGAAATCTCGGGTCCTAAAAGCGTGTCTCAAGAACCAAGCGAACCCCGCAAGTGCCGTGTTTTCGCTTCAACTTTCTCACCCGTGCTCTGCCCCCCAATACCCAAGTGATAAAACGTTCACGCTATCAGAACACAGCTGGACTCGTATCGTAAGAACGAATTTTCGAAACCTAAATCAAACCCTTGTTATTGCCACCAGCCGAAATCCAAAGCCTCCAAGCCTGAGCCCTGAACACTGAAAAAAACCGTAGACCCGAATTCTTAAACCCTAAACCCAAACCCCTANNAACCCCAAAACCCCAAAACCCAAAATCCGAAACCCCTAAACCCAAAACCCAACCCTCGGGTCATGGAGCAGTCTCGAAGCCTCTGGGTTTCAAGGTATGGGCCGTGCAGAAACGAAGGGTGGAAAATGGGTAAAGTTGTGGAGTGGGGCATGAGCCACTTCATATAGGGCCCTTCAGAAGCAGAAGAGCGTTTCCTTAGTTGCTGAGTTCATAAGCCTACACTTTCAGTTTTATTGTGGGTAAGACTATCCCACAAAGTGTAAAGTGTATCCACGCAGCTACTAAGTTTCGGGTGTATGAGAGACCATGAAGTATGGTAAGGAACCCTCAGGAATAGCAGGCCCCTATCGTAGTTGTGCAGCTTTCCCAAGACACCTTAGAAACCCCAAAGAAAACCTGTACAAAACACCACAGACCAGCACGTCTAGCTCACTAAATGCATCCCCTATCCACCACTTTGCCCCTACACTTGAAGTCAATCCTAAACTGAAGCCCCGACAGCTTCCCGACACCCCACAGTCGCAACAAGGTCGACCTGTTGAACCCTAATTTCCTGCCCCAAGGCCAAAATAAAAACTCAGGATCTACCAACTCAGGACAATTCTGGCTTCGGCAAACACGAAATCTGTATAGTATTGGAGAGCATAACCCCAAAAAAAATCAAGAGCATATCCCCCAAGCCGTAAGCCCCAAAACTCCACGCCCAACCCTATACCTTAAATCCCTGAGCCCTAGACATCTCCAAACCATAAAGCTGAAAATCCATAGAGTTCCAGACCCCCAAACACGCGAAGCCGCCCAAGACACAAACCGCTAGGCCACGGCCTCGGGTGCACTCGCGATGCCACAGAGCCCCGTGGTGGCATCGAATGCAAAGGCTCCACAGCCGCTGGACACCTCCGGCAAGGCAGAAAGGGTTTAGGGACTTAACAGGGCTTCAGAGTTTAGGGTTTAGGGTTTATAGGGTTTAGGGTTTAGGGTTTAGGGTTTAGTCATGGAGTCTTGTATAATGATTTTATTCTACGCCATGGGGTTCCCCAAAACTCTCAAACCCCAGGCCCGAAATCTGCAGGCATTGTTATGGACTACACATAGTGAAGGTTTTGTAGTGTTATGATAATCATACTTCACCAATAAGCCAGGGAAATAAAAGGTTAAACTTTCAGATTGCTACTAATTGTAAGAACCCAAAAAGTTTAAAGGTTGGGTATCGGGGAACTAAGTAATGGGGTCCTCCAACGCGTCCCCCGAAGCCGCATCCCTAGCCTCGCAGTGGACTGCGCAAGCCCTGGCAGACCTGAACATAACTTGAAAAACCGCAAGTAGGCTTAAAACATGGGGCGTTTAGGAATGGAGGTTTGAGGTGCGTGGATTTACGCTTATAAGGTGTTGTGATTTTCGGCTGTAGCGCTGAGGGCTTCTATGTTGGATTTGGGATTCATGTAAACAATTTAAACTTTTCGGGCGGGTCGACGAAAAAGTTTGCTTGTTGCTTGCAACATGGAGGCTTCCTCCTTTCGGATGTCTCTTGAAAACGGCTCTGTGATTTGGGGTCCCCCACTTCCAGACACTCTGGTATCTCCCATCCAGACTGAGGCTGAGGCCTTCGGCTTTTAGGCTCATGGTTTAGGGTTTCTCGAAGGGTTCTGTAAAAGATTTTTGCCCAGGTACTCAGGGCTTGGCTACTCCGATTTGATGGCATTTACCTTTTACTTACAGTGAACCCCAGAAAGTTGGAACATGGGTTTAGGAGGATTGGTGCTAGAATCCCCTATACTCTATATTAGGGGCACGAGGATATTGATGTTCCAACTTTCTGGTTCTACTATAGGTACTGGGATTCATGGGACGTCGGAGTGAAAGGATTTCAAGGGGCGGGGTGTCGGGTTGTGCTACGAGATCCAGGCTTCGGGTTGTCCAGGGGTTCTAGACGGTAGGGTTTAGGGTTTAGGGTTTATAGGGTTTAGGGCGTCATGCGTCATAAGGTTTCATGAAAGCTTTTGAGAGTTCTAGAAATTGAAGGATTTCATAGGGATTCTCGTGTTTCTGTGGTTGTGGCCAAAGACTCCAAATTCTGGGTTATCTCAGAAAACTTGAGGGCGAAGAACCTCCATCTGTTCAAACTTCAATGAAATCCGAGCAGTCCTACGGATCGAACTTGCGGAACCGTATATAAGATCCCTACTTCTCTCGTCTCGAAGAGCGTGAGTGTGCAGGTGTTGGCACAAGAGCCCTGCTGTCAGATGTGTTGTGTTCAAGTCATGATTATCGAAGACTCCAGCCGCTGAAGTGCTTCGCCCCAGAATGTGTCGGACTTTTAGGCAAAGTATCCGTGAAGACCCCAGTGGCGGGAGGTCTTGTTTGCGCACGTAGAGTCTGCACGCGATTGGTCCCGTGAAAACGATATCGGAGACCCCATCATGATGGAGCTGATCCTGGCCACGTTATAGGTAAGGCTCGCAGAGTGCCCAGGTGCGATAGCAGACCCCCTCGGGGCTCCGGTGCCGTGCGATGTTTCAGTTTGATCTTTGACATGTCAGAACAGAAATACTTTGCCCTCCTACGAACTTAATGCTCAGTTTCAGATGCACTTTGAACAAGTCCAGCCAAGGACACACGCGATTGGCCCCGGGCAAACGATACCAGGAGCTCCAACATGATGGGGTTGCCGACATCGTTTGCACCGGGCCAATCGCCTGCATCCTTGCGGCGGCTTGGGTGCAACTGCACCTCAAGTCGCTTCACTGCAGCCTCGTGATTTTTCGAGCGGGCAAAACCAGTTCTCAATCATCACGACACCGAGTACGACACTGGATGCAAAACTGGTGTTCGTGACCGTGATTGAAGCTAGGCTATGCTGCTGCTAAGGGTGGAGGTAATCCTGTTTGGGCCTGAGGGTTCGAAAAGGAGTTTAGTGTGCCAAGTCTCGGCGTGCTGATTACCCAATCAGCCAGTTGTAGTCATAGCTATCCAGGTCATCATTCGGTGAAAAGTATACAAAAAAGGATTGCGCAATCATAATCACACGACCCCGAAACCCAAAGACCTGAAACCAATGTTTGGCTACAGACGCATCTAGCATCGCACGAGTCGTTGGGCGATGAGGATCGTACTTACGGGTTCAGAATGTTGAGTGAGTTTGAGGTTGAGGGATATAGGGCTTCGGGATTACATTAATAAAGGCTGTTGTTTCGGAACCCACATACCTACAATCTAAACTCAAAACCCTGAGCTTTGTACCAGAAACAAGACACCTCCAACCACCAAAACCGAAACCCATAAACACCAAAGACCTACAATTTAATTCCAAAAACTCCTGATCTAAACTCAAACGCCATGCAGAAACCTCACAGACTATCCTATGAAACCCTGTATAAGGCCCCTAAACCCTAAACCCTAAACCCTAAACCCTGTGTAAGACCCCTGTTTCAACCCTCAGAGCCGGGAGTCTGCTGAGGGATCGGAGACGCCAGCGGCAAGGGAGACGGCATCGGATCGTAGCCCTGGGTTTCAGGATTTAGGGCTTTGGGGTTAGGGTTTAGGGTTTAGGGCTTAGGGCTTTGGGGTTAGGGTTCAGGGTCCGTTTCGGATTTTCAGGTTTAGGAATATGGTGTAGGCTTGCAGGGTGGTTTGGGGCTTAGGGCTTTAGGGCTTGACAGCTTAAAGTTCAGCGGCTGTTTAGCGCGATAATGCTGTAGCGTTTAGGGCTCTAGGGTTTAAGTTTCAAGGTTTCAGCCCATCTGAGCTGCTTGCAGGGGGCTGTCGCCTGTTTCGCCACCTTTCCCAGCTTTGCAACAGAC
>CAJNDV010036786.1:71712-84308 GCA_905221635.1 Symbiodinium sp. CCMP2456 | reverse complement strand
CGGGCGGCGTAGCGTTAAAATTAGAACAAGGATTTGGGGTACCTTAAAGTATACGTATATAAAAAGGAACCCTAAGGAATAACTTGGGAAATTATTTAGGACCCTATAGTAGGTGGCACCGATACCCATTGCTGGCGTCAAGGAGGCCGAGGTTACCCAGCAACCCCTAAAAAATGCGCCACTACTTCTCCAACAGCTAAAAGAGAGGCCTTGACAATTAGAGCAAGGTTTTGGCGTACATTATACTGTAATCATAATGAGGAACGCCCAAAATAGTATAGGTACTTATTTAGGCCCATATATATATTATCAACAACTGGAGGAAACTCCCAAAATAAGAGTGCAAACAATACCGCTGGGCGACCTAGCAGAAACACGTGTGCAGTTTACACAGGAAACACTCTTGCACACGAGGACGCCCTTACAAACTCCAAACCACAAACACCAAAGCATAAACTCGAACCCTAAACCCTCCACCTTAATATCGGAAGGATCTAACTGCGACACCTTCGAAGAACCTAAAACACCCCTTGTCTTACAGCTCTGTAAAACCCGCAGTAGAAGCCCTCATGCTAGCAAGCGAAGAGTTTCAGACACTTAGAAGCCAACGCCCTCACAATGTCTTTGTCACCACTACCTGGACCCCAAGGGTTTACGGTTTAGGGCGCCCAAAAACTCAATAACACCGTATTATTTTGTACCGCAATGGAAAGAGCTAGTCATAAGGAACACCCGGTCATGCACCCGCTGTGGAGCCTCAGGACATTGCTGGACATATGGAGATGGCGACCTCTCCCAGAGACTCCAAAGCCCCTTGACCCTTTGGAGAGGACTAAAGAACCGTACAGGGACTCAAACTGCATTTACAATGTAATGAGGTATGAAAGACTCCCTAACCAAGGTATAGACCGTGAATTTGAAGGAGGGTCGTTAGGAAGATAAAAGCTCGATGTGTTGGTCAATTCACTTTGGAGTCTCGGGCTTTGCCAGGCGGGAGCAGTGCACATCCGTTGCCATCCGAGATCTTTCAAGCAAACTACTGTAGTGGCTCAAGGCTTTAGGCTTGGAGTTTCCGGTTTAGGGCTTTCGGGTCTCTAGGAATTAAACGACTAGGGTTGCATGATGCAGGGATTTAGGAAATTAGGCTTTAAGGCACCATTTTCCGGATGCTGGGGTGCAAGGCTTCGGGTCCAGCAGCGACCTGGAGGCGGATTCTGGTAGAGGGATCTGGAGGCGACCACTACCAACGATCGAGGCTCCCATGATACTCTAAACCCTAAACCCTAACACCCTAGGAATTTTAGAAGGATGAGAGTTTAGGGTTGTAAGTAGTGGTGCTTCCGGGGGTTTGGGCCAGACCAGACAAAACAATCCCGCCCCCCCGAAACGAAACTCCGAACATGGCCCCTCCCAAGCCGTAAAAAGGAAGCCATGTACCTGTTTTTTTATGGAGAGATATCCTTATAGCCATACCTTAACCTACCATAACCCACTTTTTTGTAGGTTCTTATTGGAAAACCCTAATATTAGGGATTTATAGGGGCCCTAGAAAATGTAGGTTCTGGGAGGTGAAATCATAGATATTCACTTGGGGTATACTCCTCAGTCGAAGGAGCTTGGAGTCTCTGGGACCCCTCAAAGGAGGGCTAAGCCTTACAGACCATTCCGAATCGCACATAATATCGAGCTTGGAAAGCGTAACAACAGAACGTATGAGCATGCTGGGATGGCATCATCAAGTATAAGAGCACCAAAACCTGTATATTTTAAGACTGTTGTCTTCTAAATCCTGCACAATTACTTAAGCAATAAACGAACCCGAAACCCGTTTCTCATTACTAAGGCCCCTGATACAAGTACTCTTTCCAAGTACTATCAAGTACTGCAGGCCAAACACGTAGTTGGCGGCAAGGTTGTTGCCGTGACCTTGGCAGCAAGCAGCCCTACAGCCTGAGTGAGAACACCCGAAGCTTATTGTAGTGAGGGTGCCATGCAGCTTCTATACAGGGACCACAGCATAGAAAGGGAAGAACGGCGCTTTTGCTTCTTCTCTCTTCATCTGTGATGCATGATAACTGGGCCTGTGCACTCCGATCAGGGCGCCATTCGTTGGTGGTGAGAGAAATAGGGTTACCGTTGAGGGTCCTTGGATTAAATATCTTAGCATTTGGGGCATGTACTAGGCTTCCTTTCGTGCGCTCTACTAATGCACTGACGCGCACTGTGCGGTACTGGAACAGGGTCTAACAGCGGTGCAACATGAGAGCTTGGATAAAGCTGGTTGCGTTCGGGGGTGTCCTGCATCATGACCTGACATCCCCAACAATCAATACCTAAGTTTCCGAGTATCCTAAGCCCTAAACCCAAATACTCGATAATAACCCAACAAGGTTCAATTGTTGAACCTTGGACAGGCAGAGTACCAGAACTGCTTACCAAAGCGCGGCGCTTGGGCCCCATCTAGTGTCTGCATCTCCAGCCCTGTGAACCTTAAATCCTTATAGCCTTGTAAAGTATCATAAATTCACAAAGCTGTGAACCAAAACCGCCCAACCTCCGGGCATGAGGCAGCTCGGGTTTAGGCTGAGGATTGTTGTATTTACAGCCTCCCCATGAATATTGCGAGCCAGCATCGGTGCTGGTCCATGTGGTGGTGGAGAATCTTGTGAAGGTTGTGCTTTCCCTCGGATTCTGAGATTGTCGGGGGCAGAGGTTGCGGGGGTCTTGTACAGGAACTTCGTCTAAGTTAGCTCAGATCATATATGATCATATCTATCTGTCCATCTATCTATCTATCTATCTATCTATCTATCTATTTCTTTGCATTTACTTATCGAAGGTAATCCGACATTCCCCAGCATCTCCTTAATCAACAAGGCATCCTTACATCACCACAACACGAGGCAAGAAGGATGGTACCGGGCATAACCCGAATTTTCTGTACCTGCCTTGCCGTGGTCATTTAGACGCATTTCCTCGGTAAGACGCCAGGTTTAGTCCTAACCCCGAGGTACCTACTATTTAGGGTACTAGAGCCCCTAGGGCCCTATATAGTAGGTACCTGGACGGTTAGGGTAGTGTTTGGGACCAGGAAGCTCGGCGGCTGGCTTTTAGTTTACAAGGTTTGGCCAACGGCCCCTTTTGCTTTTGGAGGCCCTACACACAAGCAGGTTCCGATTGGATAAGGTCTATGCTGAAGCACTCAGATGTCGGATGCATGTAATTTTGTACCAGCTGCCAGCTGTCTGCGCAACTCGGTGTAAAGACCGTCACGAATGAGTTCCAGACCAGAACCCCACAGGACGTACAGTTGTAGGACTGCTTATTCTGCTTTCTGTATATGGCTACAGCTCCCAGAACAGTGGAACCCGCGCGAAGCCCCAAAAAACACCATAAAGCCCGGCTCAATGAAATGAGAATATGTTAACATGCTAAAACGCAATGAAAACCCAAGAACCCTGTGCTACAACTCCTGCATCTCTTTTCAGGAGCAGCATACCTTGAGAGTATGCCAGTACACCTCTCTCAGCCGGGTGACACAGGACCTAGAAACGGGAGATGTCCCGATATTTCTGCTGTGGCCTCAGAACCCAAAACCGTGAAACCCAGAAGCCTTAGCCTTAACCTCCCTAAACCCCCAGTGTAGAAGCCGGAGAAAACACAGATTTTGTGGGTCTGTGTACCCGGCCACCCTCACGTCCACTCGGGGCCCGCAGCGCGGCGAGGGCTAGCGGGGTCCACAAAGCTCAGACCATCGCCAGCCGGTGGATCCAAGGGAAGAAACCAAAGCCATGGATTTGGACCCAAACAAGCCTTCCTCAGCTGTAGTTTGGGGCCTAGAGCTTCGGGACCTAGGTATTTAGGGTTTTTCGGGTTTGGGTTTAGGATTCGCAGTGAGGGGTTTCCGGGCTTTAGGGTTGAGTGTTGAAGGTTCGGGGATTGTGATTTTCAGTTTTGAGTGGTTCCGGGGTTTAGGGTTACAAGGCTTTTTTGGGCTTCTGGGTTGTTGTTCAAGGGCTCTCAACAGCATTGTCGAATAGGTACCTGTCCGACCATTCCCCAACAAATGGACGAACAAATCTCCAACTGCCACCCCTAAGCCCTAAACCCTAAACCTTATACCATACCCTAAACTCTAAACCCTAAACCCTCAACTTGCCACCCAGCTTCAAGTTGCAGTAGGGTCCGTAGTCGTACTTTGAGAATCTGCCGCTCTGGGGGCTGGCCACAGATGTTTGCTTCTCACAGAACTCGATTGTCGTAAGACCCTTCATCATCAGCATCACCTTACTCCCCCTTTCAGCGGTTATAAGGGAATAAAGAAGGTGCAGCAACATAGGAACTCACGTGAAAGAATCCAACAAGCATAGACTTGAACTCTTCAACAGTTCAATGTTGAAAAAGTCACATGGAAGCCCGAGAAGAGCGTCAGAAGGAATCCCATGAACGCAGTGGTCACGAAGCAGAGCATCAGAAGGAATCTCTGCGAGATGGGCATGTCCTTACAGGGTTGGTTCTTATCCTAGTACTCCAAGAGTAACCCTATGATATGAAGGTACCTCATGCGATCTATCTAAGTTCTCCATGGATATCCAAATAGGACGACGTGCAAAACCGCGAGATGATCCTTGAAAACGTCGATAAATCCCCTCACGTAAGACTCCGGACCACCATGTGTCCTTTTGCACTGACTGGAAGATCGTCTCCAAAACCGTGCCGCCAATGAAGATGCAACTCAAGAGAGAGTAAAAGACGAGCTGTAAGAAGTACCTTGGCTTCAGTTGACCGGGGTTTGAGGCTGTGGGTTTATAACAACAGCCTTCGAGCAGTAAGCAGCACCTCATAGCTAGGGTTCTACCATACAGGCCGGGGTTTTGTCATGATGTATACGGGCTCTTCGATCCTGGGAGAGGGAAGACGGAGGATGACGGAGGGCCCGGGGTTTGCAACAATAAATACTAGTTCGGTATTGAAATACTAAGAACCATGACCCCCCAAACCCGTCTGGAACCCTCAAAGACCCATGCGGTAGCTCGAGGTACTTGTGGTTCCTGAAGCCGACGCAGTTCATGATCCAGGGACAGTGGTGGTCCATCTTCAAGATGCAACACCTGCAAATTCCTCGGCTGCTAGAAGCTCAGGGTGCATGGCTTGCGTCTCCGGTTCAGGGTTAGTTCGGGCTTAATTAGGGACCAGGGTCAGGGCAACGGTTAGGGTTGCGAAATGGAGGGTTTGGGATTTGTGGGTTTAGGGTTTCGAGGGTCCTGCTAAGCAGGGGGCCGCCTCATTCAACTACTGTATGTGCAGGAACTTCCTATCCCAAATCCCCCACACAGCTAAAGCCTAAAAACAGTCCTTAACCCAAAAGCCGAGGCTCGACAATGGTGACACCTGTCCGGTTTGTAGATGAGGCAGTGCTTGCAGCGACGTCTCTCTCCCGTCCCCTTGACCTCACCTGGGATTGATCGGGGAACTTCCAAATTGGAACCCCAGTGTGTAATATGAATTCGCAGAATACCCCCTAAACTTTGGAATAGATCCCAAAGGCTAAAGGTAAAGATAAGGACACCTACCGTAAGTTCGAGAAGCCCCACGCCAAAGAACCGACAACCAACGGCTAAAACTGTAAAGCAAGACACCGAAACATGATCGTGCCAGTAGCTTCTAGAAGCCATTTTCAAACTATGTAAACAAAAAAGTAAAGAGCCCGCGGTCAATGCAGCGGTCTCATAAATGCTATAGAGTCATAGACTCTAAAACATAAGCACTCCTGTGACATCACTGGTCAACCTTTCCAAGAATCGAACCTCGGCACCCTGAACCCAAAATCCTCAAGCTTCAACCCCACATCCAGATATCCAAATCCTACATCCTTTGCTCCTTGAACCCTACAAACCTACACTCTTCGACTAAACACAGTCCTAAACCCTCCGGTCAAATCACTGGTCATGTTCGGGTCTTTGAAGGCTCCAAAGCGCCACTCAACGGCCTCAAGAACAGAGCATCCAGCGTAATGTTATAAGGTTTCATTTGACAGCCCTTCATAAAGGTTCTACGAGGGCTTCGGCTGCAGCACAATTCGACCACAAGTTTGGGGGGATCTATGGCGATCTATGGTTCAATTCGAAGAAGCGAAACTCCAGGGGAACGCTGTTACTGCGTATTGGGACCTTCATATGCGGGTTCTTGGCTATGGGTAGTTCTCTACATGAACCCTGTTTATGAGGGTGCCTCCTTCTCTTCGGTTACCGAAAAGGACCTCAATTTGGAGAACTGCCCTCATAGTCGGTCCAAAAATCCTACATTGAGCTTTGACTACCAACTTCTCAATCCTAACACCTAAGTCCCCAACCCTGAAACCCATGATCTGGGGCTTGAATGCTCAGGTTTTCTTCGCTAGCGCCAGTCTCTGAGGTTTAGGGGCTAGTAGCCAGGGTTCAGGCTAAACCCTAAACCCTATAAACATCCCTAAACCGTTGAGTTAGGCTTCAGCGTTTTCGAGAGCCGAGGTCTTGGAATTCGTCTTCAGGGTCTTTCGCTCCCCACCTCGGGGACAGACCCGGGCGGCGTCAAAGATGCCTTGGCAAAGCAAACCATCATCAGTCCTGACAGTACCTGCCGCGTTTTTGGATTTGACCTTCGGGTTTCAAGTGGCGCTGCTCTTTACAAGCAATTCTGGTAATAACAGTAGTAAGAGAAATCATAGTAATAATCGTAATAATTAATAGTAGTAATAGTAGTAATGATAATGATAATCACAATAATAATAATAATAATAATAATAATACCTGTTCGGGGTTCACGGTTTCGGCATCTAGGACCCAGGGATTTTTGGGACTTGGGGGTTTGACGGGTTCAGGTTTGGGGTCCCTGCGAGTACCTGTCAGGGACTTTAAAGGTCAGCCTTCTTTCAAAGGGGCATGAAGCGGAAAAGCAGACAAAATGCTACAGACGGGGATATTCACAGGAAGTATCCTTGGTCCAAACAGTACCCGTTGGGTTGCGGGCTTCAGGGTTTCGGCGACGTGCACTTTGAAGAAAAGGCTCTTGTTAAACATGCGCACGACTCTTCACCCTAAGCACGAAGCCCTGACACGACCTTGCAAGGAATCGGGATCTCCGATTCCTCACTGAGAGACAAGCAGGGCACGAGAGGGTAGTTGGGGCTGGGGGGTCGAGGTAAAGCCGAAACTCCAAGCCCCAAAACCCCATCTCACCTGGGAGATGAGAAAGTGTATCCATCCCCGGGAAGCCACGTCGGGGTCGAAGTGTTCGATCGGAAAGCCTAACTGTAGCCTCAGCTGGTTCTGCTCCAAGGACTCCAACGTTTGTGGCCGCGTGACTTCCGGGAGTATACGGGGAAACTATGACTATAGCTATGCTAAAGCGTATATTTATCAAAAAGAAACCATTAAATACACAAAAACAACATGTACGCGCAACGTTTACCAGCTCAACAAAGAAGTAGCTGCGGAAGGAGATGCAGGAAAAGGTAGATCGACCAAACACCAGAGACCATGGTCAGCACTGTCATCGGAGGCAGCAGACTTGCCAGGGTCGTCTCAAAAACCGGCTGCATTTCGCGGAGTCTTGCCGGACCCCTTGTCCTGGGCGGTTCCTGCTGGCCTTTAAAAAAATATAGCTTTCGAGTCTTGCTTCAGAATTTAATTTACTAACCCACGCACTGAACCTAAACACAATTTTCAAGCCTGGTCTCCAGCAAGAGCTTCAGAGTAGTAGTAAGAATGAAATTGGCAAGCAACGGCCCTCGGTGCTGGTCGAGGACGCTAAGCCATCGGCGAGATCAAACGACCTACACGACCTTTTTAGTTTCATGAGACGGTAGAGCGAATAGTTGAAGCACGTTCGACTAGACCCTCATCCCCGAGCCGCCAAACCCTCATGTGTTGATTGCGCAGGGCTAACGGGCCTGAATGATCCCAGATGCCTCAGAAAGCAGCGCAGCGCCAATTCAGGCAAGCTCTGTGTTGTTCATAGGATGTTTAGGGATTCGTGTGCGGGCTTTAAATCGGTCTGATACAGCTCTTTCTTGAATACTTGCCTTTAGTGCAGGACTTGGGGTGCAGGGCTTTTCGTCAGTGTGCCACTAAGGCCTTCTGCTGCCGATAGAACTTTGTCTTGTTTGGTGCGGTTGGGACGCAAACTTTACATGCCTCTGACAGCAGTAGACAGAAGCCATAAATCTTGAATCTTACCCTACACTAGCATGGAATCCCATAAGGCCCTTCTTGTGCGGAACGGACTGATGCAACCTCTAGGTAGCTGCACTTGAGAGACTTCTACTTGGCTCTGTATAGGGGCCTTAATAATTAGAATAGGGTTTTGGGGCCCATTACTTTAGTTATATTTTCGAACCCCCGAAAAAATATTGGCACTTATTTAGGCCCCTATATTAGTTAGGCTACAACCGCCTGTAACCCTCAAGTTCAACCAGGCCAAAGCCGAAAGCCCAAGCCCGGAATCCAAAAAGAAACGCTCGGGCACTCAAAAGGGAACCTTCGCCTTGGACTGAGTACTTCAAACCCCCTTATCCATAGGCCCCATGGTAGTTCCTTCTTTGGGATTACCTTCTAGGATTCTAAATATGAACCCCAAAAAGGAACCAGTATGGGGCCTATGGGTAAAGTGGAGGAGATTTGAAGTTGACGAACTTCAGAAGTCGAAAAGGCTCGGGTTGTTGGGAAATTGCGATAATCCTACACCCGAGCTGTGCGTTTTGAAGCGTCACAAGTTGCGAGTGCTCACCTTAATCCATTGTTTAGGCACTTGGGTCGATCTCTTTGAAGAAAAAGAACCCTAACACAACTACACGCAGGCCAGCCCTAATCTGTTAAATCCGCACGCCCTTGCAAACCCCAAAGCCCCACACCACAGGTAGGCCCTGCTAAAAAGAACAAAACCCTCCCTATACAGCCCGTCAGATCCCCTAAGTAAAAAAGTCTGCGGAAAGCGGCCCTGTCCAGGTTCGCGTGGTCGTGGAGGTGGGGACGTAAGCTTGGAGCCTCCCAAGCGAATGTAGGGGCCTTCATAATGAAAATGTGGTTTTGGGGTATATACTACTAAAACTATAGTAAGGAACCCCCAAAAGAGTATTGGTAATTTTCTAAAGCCCCCTATATTTAGTCGTGAAGGCAGGGCAGATTGAGGGTCTTGCTTGCCTTTTTTAATGGGGTTGCGGGCTTTGGGTTTTTAGGATGCATTCTGCTTTCGCTTTTTTGGGTGGGAGGGAGGGAGGGAGGGAGGGAGGGAGGGGAGGCGCTCAAGATTCGACGCAAGGCACCTTTGGCTCTGAGGTCTAGGTCCCACAATTATGGGTTCAGACCTTACTACCCTGAACACCAAACCCTGAACCTAAAAGCTGATTCCTGAGTCCTAACCCCAAACCCTAAAGCCCCAAGCTTCGACTCCGACATTGTTGCTTGAGGGCTTAGGGCTTTTGTTGTTTGTCCAGGCGGGAGGGGCTGGGCTCAGGGTTTCCGTCGTTTGGGGATGCCTGCTGCGCATGCAGCAGAATTCCTGCAAGGGTTCCGCTAAGGGTTATGGAAGTTTTCGGGCTTGAAGCCTGTTTGGCTCTCGGGTTTGGGGTTAAGTATTGAAGGGCCTCGGGCTCAGCCATAGGGGTCCAAGCTGGTAAACATCTCACCACCAAACTCTCGATACATATAATATATATATATATATACATATATATATATATATATACATATATTTATTTATTTAGTTTTATATATATATATACACACACACACGCACACACACATAGTTGCTCCAATACGCAGCCACCTGAACCTTTGCGTATGATCTTATTATAACTCCAAGTCCCAAGCCAAGCCCTACCAAATAGACCGGGACACCGTCATTGTAGGGCACATCTCTCAAAAAGTGAATGCTGGGAGCTACAGCTACGAGATTCACTCGCAGGACGCCGTCTGACCACGCGTCTACGTTTACATGATCAGGCTGAAGATGACTGAGCTACGATTGAACCCGCCAACCCAAACCCTCAAACCGGAGTCGGACTCATTAATGTACCCTTTATACCCTGATGCCCACGACTCCAAACCCAAAAAATGACAAACGCCTAGAAGGCTAAACTCATGAACCAGGAACCCCTGAGATCTGAACCCCCTTGAATAACCTATGGGGCCTGACGTTAGGATTTCTAGTGTATTCCTTGGATCTAAACCCGCCACGATCCCCGGATTTCAGGAGCCAGCGAACCCGAAACCCTGATCCCCTTTAAACCCTGGACCCTAAACTTCACTACACGCCTACCCATAGGCCCCATAGTAGTTCCTTTTTGGGATTCCCTAATCGGATCCGAAACCTGAAGCCTCAACATGCTTCAACCTTGAAGCCTCGACCAATAAACGACTTCCAGCGACAACGAGCTATGATAAGGTTCGGAGTTTATAGGGTTTAGGGGTTTAGGGGTTTAGGGGTTTAGGGTTTAGGCAGTACGATAGGGATCCTTCTATGCGGGCCTGTAAACAATGGGAGTGTCCTGATCAGGGGGTCTACACTGAGTCTACACTGCACGCTAAGCCTGAACCCACCAAGCTTCGAAACACGGAGCCAGTCAAAAATGCCTCTAATGTAGGGGCCTTAATAATTAGAATAGGGTTTGGGGTATATTGTACTATAGCTATAATAAGGAACCTCTGAAATGGTATTGGTAATTCTGTAGGCCCCCTATAGTATCTTAAGCCATAGAGTGGCAGGACCGGGATATCTTTCTGCGGGCTTTGGTTTTGGATCCTGAAGCCTTATATACAAGTGTCACACCCCTCTACAACCCTGACTGTTGAAGACGTTTAATCTTAAGCCCGGATCGTTCAACCCTACGTGCTGTAGGCACGAAACTGCCCTCAAAAGGCTTCTGGAGCTCATAGGGACGGCTTGGTTGCTCTAGGTCTGCGCTTCCGGTTTGTGGGGTCTTATATCGGGTGTTACAAGGGTTTCGCAGGGTTGTAAAAGGGGCTCAGACGGGTTGCATACGATGGGGTACTTGACTACGCAGCCTGGAATTTAGGTTTATAGTGGCACAGTCTGAGGTTCGGGTCTGAGCTTCTGGCATGGTCGTGGTCGTTGTCATGTAGCACCTGGGAGGCAGCAACGCGCAGGGCTTTGCGTGGTTTGGGGCTTTCGGGCTTATGGGTTAGGATAGTTCGGGATCTTCGGGCCTGCGATTGCGGTTTCGGTGTGTTAGCTTAGGAACGGGGCGCAGGATTAAGTCTATGTTTTGGGGGGCTTAAAGTTCAGAGCTTAGGATTAATTAGGGTTCAGCCCGAGACACGAAAGCTAGCAAAGCGCAATCAGGGTCCCGTTCACATTCCGGGTTTCCAGTGGGACTGTTATATAAGATTAGGATTCCCAAACCGCATGTATGCATGCTTCGAGGCGGTTTTCCAAAGCTGAACCCCTGAACTCAAGACCCGAAAACCCCAAACCCCCAGACCCTCCATCCCTTAAGCTTTTGAACCCTCAGGCCGCAACCCCATAAACCAAGGAGCTTCAACCCGAAAGCTTCACCTTCAAACCTGTATCCCTAAACCCTTCCTTTTGGTGACCGAGGGTCTCGGATCCAGAGCTTAGGATTCTAACCCTAAATCCTAAACCCCCAAACCCCCAAACCCCCAAACCCCCAACCCCTCAAGCCCCAAGCGCGATGAGGCTGGAGAACCACAGGTCAGCCCAACGCGCAAACCAGCCAGCTTGCACCAATCCCAAAGCCGTAGAATCCAACCAAACTAGGAGCCCAAACCCCTAAACCTAAACCCTAAAACCCCAAACCAAGCCTCAGCTCCCCACCCTTGCTTGACCTATGGGTTCCACCTAGCAATCGTGGACGCCCCCAAATACTACCCTACATTTCTGTTGTCTTGGAGTTGTCCCAAACCCAAATGCCTGATTCTTGGGCCCCTTGCACCCCTAAAGCCTTTACAGAGCATGAGCATCTAGCGGCTAGCCATAGAAGATGGAGGCTGCAAACCAATTTTGTGACTCCTTGCCTCGTGGTGCGCACATGGCCCGCAAGACAGTGCGCAACTGACTTGCAAGATTCATCTGCACTTCTAAAATACAGCGACTCGTGCGCGTGGCCCTGTGCTTCAGCGAAACGAAGGCTGCGCAAAACTATTCAACCCTTTCAAACATCATGGAGGCTGATGGGCTGTGTTCCGGAACAAATCAGTGGAACAAATCAACTATTCGGTTTGCGCAGAAGCTGGGCGATCCTCGTCAAGGTACGTTTCCAAACATTTTCTGAGCATGTCAACTCTGTGAGGACTGCCTTCTGCAAGTGCGAATGTGTCGTGTGCAGCTTCGTGAGAAAGGCCTCGATGCTGAGAAGCGGCATGTCTGTCTTAGACTCGCATTGCTCACGAATGAGCTGATCAACCATCCCAAAGTTTGCAACACCGTCCTTGCCGAGGAAGGCATAGCAGGTGCACAAGACCTCTTCCTGGAGGAGGGAATCGAGCTTGCGAAACTTCCGAGTCCCGTCATCACACGAAAGTACCCCACTTCCCTCGACGTCGTTGCGCAGACGGGCCCAGGCTGCAACTGAGTGCTGG
>CAJNDV010036786.1:37838-57841 GCA_905221635.1 Symbiodinium sp. CCMP2456 | reverse complement strand
TACATTACATTACATTACATTACATTACATTACATTACATTACATTACATTACATACAGTGACATACATACATAGATACATACATACATACATACATACATACATACATACATACATACATACATACAGGCATACAGGCAGGCAGGCAGGAAGGCATGCAGGCAGGCAGGCAAACATGTATGTATGTCTGTCAGTCTTTACATACTTAGATGTAAATATATATATATATACATATATACATACATACATAGCATATCATGTTCACACACCTTATAGCGGTCGCGAACCTAGACCCAACTTCATGCTAGCATGCGGTTTGGGACATTGCAGTGTCAGCCCAGTAGCTGCATGTGATCTGCCACAAAGAGCGTGCCGTTGGGCGCCAGGAGGAGATCCTAGACAAAGCTCATTCGGGTCTCTGGTTTAGGCTTGCTTCTAGCTTTAGATTGTTCGACCCTCCATCTGTAGTATTCCTTCTCATGATTTCCATATATCTACGCGTTGAGACTCCAGTAACTGTTAGCCCCGAAAGGAGCCTAGTTTAAGAATCTAAAACCCCTGAGACAAAGCTTATAGACAACTTCATGGAAAGCACGTATTTAAATACCAAGACTGGCTTAGTGCATGCACCATGAAATCGGTCCTTGGGATCCTGGAGCATGCCGATGCCTCGGCGCCAATTTTGTCTTAAGCGTTTCGGGGGGCAGGTGGTTAAGGTTCAGGGAACAGGTTTTGGTTTGCGGGTGTTAGGTTTGGAACCTGACGTGTGCGGTTTTGGCAGTCGCAGTCTGACCCCGATGAAGGGGTGTTAGCTAGAGGGGGGTTTGTATGACATGATCAAATTTAAAGCCTTCATGATTGGAACTGGGTTTCGGGCTAGAATGTAGTATGCGAGCGATATCGGGGCACTATACGGGAGACTGTTGCAATATATCAGGCTTGGTTTAACGCCGGGTGTTCGAAGTACGGCTATGGCCCTCAGGCTCTACTTGATTTGGTTCAGGGTTTAAACATAAGAGAAATCAGGGCTGTCAGGGTTTTCGCGGTAGGTGTTTCGCTGAAACCTAGGGTTTAGGGTGGTGTAGGAGATTTTGCTGATGAAGCAGTACCGTTTGTTGAGAAGCTGGTAACACAGCTTAGGGCTCAAGGTTTTCGGCTGTTGATATAGTTTATGCAGGTTTTAGATTCACTTTTTCAATACTGGGAGCTGCTTGTCCTCATGACCTATAAGCGAACTACTCCCCAGAAAAGAAAACTGGTGATCTTACGAAAAAGGGACTTACCCGAGCGGTTCAAAGTGCCCAATGATGAAGTCTTGGAGTTCGAGTCGCAACCTCCCGATGCTTCGCCCCGAGGCCCTGGGTACCATGTCATGAAACCGAAGAACACGAACTGTAGCTCCACTTACCGAGCACGTTGCAGATTCTAGCCTCCGACTAGAACCATCGCCTGATCATCACCTGCTATTTCCCGAAAGCCGAAAACCCGTCCTGAAACCTCAGTCTGCCCAAGAGCCTTGTAGCACTCGCACCCGTCTCGGCGAGGCCAACAGGTCCAAAACCAGAAGCGATTCGGAGTGCTCGTCGGAGATGATGGCTGTGCCTTATATATAGTTTGCAGCAGGGCGTTGGGGGGATGATAGCCTGGGGGGTCTGGAATCATAGCAAGCTCTGAGGCCAGTGATAAAATGATAGCAGCCTACTAATTCATCTGCTTATATTGCTTGATCTGAGACCTGCACAGCCTTGATTTTGAAAGCTATACTGTTCAAAAACCTTGTGGATTCTGTTTCCGCTTCAGGGTTCCAGGGTTTGAGCCGTTTACAGGCACAGCTTTACTATCAGCACTCGTTGCTGTTGCTCTGATGTTACTGCTGGCAGCTGCTAGCAAAAGCTGCTCTTTACAGGCACTTGAAAGTAGAATGGAGGTAGGCGGCACACACGGCAAGAAGAACATTAGCACGTCAAGCCTGGCTAGGTACATAGCACGCTGTAGGCCACTTGATGGCTGTGGCCAGTAAATCCAACAGATCATAAAATATTAATCTGCACGGATTACACTTGCACATCACAAGAGCCAGCATCACGGTCAGGAAACAGCAAGGAGAAGGCCTGGGGGGGTGGAATTGGAATATGAAGTGTACTAATTGCGGCTGCTCTGAGTATAACGCCACTTACCACCTTCCCTTTGAAAAAAGCATCCTTCAGGGGCATGGTTTGGGGTTTTCCGGGCACGGGCTTGGAATTTGGGGAAGAGGGTTAAGGGACGAGGGGTCTTCGGTTCAGGAAAGGGTGAGGGAAATATTTGGAATCGGGATTTTCCTAATTTGATTCTGAAAGACGAGGTGGGTTAAAACCCGCGAGCACGCCCCTGACCTGCAAATCCGTCATTGTTGAATCACATCGGAGAATCCGTCTTGAGAGAGCCGCCAGGAATCGAAAATTTGAGCCTCTCTTTATACACCCAAACCCGAACCAAAAACTGAAAAGACCAACCAACCCCGAAGGCTCTAAATGACCTGAAGCACGCTCCCTAATACGACCACTCTCCAGTCTCTACGCACCAAAATTGCCTATTGCCCAACCATTCCGTCGGCTACCTAAGGCCACATTTAATTAGCCCAGAGTATACCCCCGGACTATGAGTAACAACATCCCCTTATGGCTCTGTTTGGCTATACTACATTATACCCCGAATGCTTTTGCACACCTTCTCTGAGTACGTATGCATATGTCGTCCTTTTGATTCGCTCTTTGTCGATAGGTTGCGGCCCGCCTCACCCTGAGAACCCCATTCAGTTCTAATTAAATCAGAGTCCCTAGAGCACAACCCTAAACCCTAGACACTTACATACATAGGGGCCTTCATGAGTAAGGGTATATTCTGCCCAAGTCATAGTAAGGAACTCTACGGAATAAGTATGACGAACTAGTCAGCCTTCCATATTATATACCACCTACATCCCAAAACCCTAAATGCCTAACCCACAACCCAACAGCCCTAAATGCCGAACACACAACCCTACAACCCTGGAGCCGCAAACCCCACCACCCATATCCGGGTCGCTCCCGTCTGCAGACACTGCGACGCCCACCGGCACCGTGGTTACCAAGTCCTGCACTGCTGTGCTAAGCATCAGGTGCGGACTCGTGGTGTATAGGGTTTCTGGCAAATTGGGACGATGCACCGCCGAGTTTTCACAACATGCAAGGTTAATAACGAGGGATGTTACGTTTTATTTCGCACTCTCTCTTTCTCTATCTCTCTCTCTCTCTCTCTCTGTGTCTCTCTCGCTTTTTTCGCTGCCTGTTTCCCTCCCTTCTCTTCTTGGAAGGTGGTTGCGAACGAAGTGATACTTAATATGCGGGGCTTCTGTAATCAGACGAACGAGGCAAACCCAACCTACCGCTCTCATTCCCTTTTCATCGGCCTTGAACTCTTTCAATATCAGCTTCAGTGCCTTAAGTCCGCAGCAGGTGTAGCGAAGTCGCCACGATGCAAACAATTTGAGAGACTCACAGAGAAAAAACTTGAAAGGATGCGGACTCAGGGTGAAGGGATCAGGGTTTCGGCTGAGCTACCAGGGTCTGTGGTTCCCTCCACGTTAAAGTACAGGTGAAGGATCACGGGACTCGATGAATGAATGGCATAATAACAACTGTTTGGGGGTATATTATGTTGTAATAGTCATTTAGGCCCCTATATGCTATTTGGGCCCTGCGGCACGACACAAATGCTTAATTCGAGGCAGGTTCTTAAAGGCTCATGCTTTTAGGGTGTGGGCTTCAGGGTACGCGGCAGCAATTCAGGGGATGAGATTTGAAGCTGTGCAGTTTGGGGTTCAGTGTTTGCTTGAACATGGTCCTTCGTGGTTCAGTATGTCGGCTCGGTGCTGCATTCCAACTCTTCTGAACAGACTACAGTAGGTGAACAAACTTGGTAAGTATACGTTTGAAGTAGGAGCCAGAATGAGGATAAAGAAACTGAGTGATCCTAAAACCGAAAGCCCTGCAACAAACGGCAAAATCATAGCTGGTGAAATCCAAACGCACAACAATCAAAAGCTAAACTCAAGTTTCAAGTTCACTCTGAAACTATGAACCCCAAACCTCAACCCACCCTGAAGCCCAAATCCCGCCCAAATCCTCAATCCACGGAGAGAACAGCGAGTGAGAACCCCCCCATCAGGGTCTCCCGAGGCAGGTTGGCGGATGTCACGTTCGGGTCTATGCTGATGGAGTACGTGGCCTCAAACTTGCTACCTGCTGAGGCCGGCCCAGTCTTGCCGATGCTTAATGTAAGGGCCTCAATCATTAGAATAGGGTTTGGGGCCCATTCTACTATACCTGTAATAAGGAACCCCCAACATAGACCCTAAACCCTAAACCCTAAACCCTAAAAGGATTGGTAATTATTGGAGGCCTCTACAGTAAGGGTCGCTGTTTCAGGGTCACGACTTCGGGACTTCCCCGTGGTCGGAGTCAGGGTCTGGCCGAGCACCTCGCGAATTTTTTTTGGAACCGCGACATCTCAAACTCTGTAGGGTTTAGGGTTTAGGGTTTAGGGTTTAGGGTTCCCAAACTCTGTTGTGGGAGGTCGATGGGCTTAGAGGTTGTAGGGTTTAGCTTCTGGGGCTTATTACGTCAATGGTTTGGGGTTTGGGTCTAACTTCCGGCTACGCATGGTTTCTACATATAGCTCGAGGGAACACAACTCCTACTAAATCCCAAGCCCTAAACCCAAAGCCTAAACCCTCGATGCCTCGACGTATTTATGTTACTGTAAGCCCTAGGCCCTAAGCCTCCTATACTACTAGGCCTAAGGCTCGGGGACTTAGTACACGGACAGCGGAGCTGAGTAGTGAGCCCCCCTGAGGGCCCATACAGGGGCTTGATTAGGCTATACAACGTTTTGAAGGTGCCTATCAGGCTGTGTAGGGCTTTGTGTTATCGGGCTTTATAAGGTTTTTAGGGGTCTTATAAGGGGTGTCTAACAGTCTAACACTTTTGTACAATAGAGATTCAATGCCTTCCCTATAGGCGCCCAACAAGTAGACTAGGAAACCGAGTACTCCGACAATTACTCCCATAACACCAACAAAACTGCAATTCCCATAAGCCTATGCCCAACTACCTGCTGATTTTTCCTGGAGTTCTTAGGTTGAGACTTCTCCAACAAATCCTTTAGAGCCTGGAAACCCTGATCCCCAGTTGGGCTGTTATGGGGAAGGGCTTCACTGTTGGATTACAGGGTGCAGGGTTTAGGGTTGTAGCTGAACGAGCAATAGATTTAGTAAGTCGAACATATCTAGAGTTATCTGGACCCTGATTGGGGCTAGCCTAAGTCCCCGCCACCTGCCACCCTTCGCAGACCTGCCACTACTTGGAGTTCCAGAGTAGCTGGGAGTCTGCACTTGCTTGCAAGCTGGATGTAATCTAGGTAGAGGTCTAAGCATTGCGTAATGGGCGAATGCCTCTCCCCAGACCCAGAACCTCTAAACCTACTGAAACCATAGATCCCACAACACAGAGGCAAACCTGACGATAAATAGGGGTGATGTTCCTAATGAGTACTGAGATCCTACAACTACACCCTCGGGTCCACAGTCTTTTTAGCCCACCCTAAACCCTAAACCCAAACCCCTTGAGATCGCCCTAAACCCTAAACCCTAAACCCTAAACCCTAAGCCCCTCAGTTCTGGCCTGAAGTGCTTATCACCAGGGGCCCCGCAGCGCTGCTGATCTGAGTCGCTTGGGGCGGCTTGGTCCCCCACCTACACCCTAAACCCTGAACCCTAACTGTATTAAACCCCTAAACCCTAAACGCCTAAACCCTAAACCCCGGGGGGCCATAGCTGGTGGAGTAGTTTGAGGGTCAGCATGAACCCTAACTCCCTAGTTTGGGGTATGTGCGTGTATATATACGTGTGACGTATGTACGTATGCATGCATGCATGCATGCATGCATGCATGCATGTATGTATGTATGTATGTATGTATGTACAAGCCTTGTTTTGCTTCTACCGGCAAGAATTCAGAACAGGAATTAGAGATCTCCAACTTTGCGAGGGCCAGGGATGAGGGGCTTCATTTAGGAAACGGCTCCCTCGTTCCATGCGACAGCAGAAAAACCTACAAGAGACAATGCCAGAGTACATAATACAGGCGCCCTGATAATCAGAACAGGGTTTGGGGTCTATTATAGTAAGGAGCCCTCAAAACCCTGTTCCAATTATTGAGGCCCCNNCGACCCCCCCCCCCCCGCCCCAACCACCAAAAACAAAAGGCTGCGTCCCTTCGCCCCAAGTCTGAAGCAGTAACACCAAGTCACTAAGTTATACATCTTAGAAGCTCCCCCAGCCGGCCACCACATGCTCATAGGCCCCGGGTCCCCTATGAGCACGTCCCGAAACCTGAAAGGATGACTTCTAACGGCACTCGAACACCTTCGCGAGTGGTTTAGGGCCTTCTTCATTAGAATAGGCTTTTCGAGGTGCAGTGTCGCAGTGGAAACGTATCCGGAACCCTTATTATTTATTCATGTCCCTGCATTACTCCCTCCAAAGCCAGAACAAATACTATTTCCGTAGTGGGAAACTTTTCGGACAGAGCCCGAAAAAGGGAAGGACAGCGAAGATGGCTACTGGGAAACCAGTGCACCGTGAGCCCCATTCAACCCTCAGTTGTCAAAACGACTCTGCTCCGATTCTCCGAAAACGAAAAACGCTATCTGCAACACCAAAGAGCTACCTTTTCGGGATAATGTAGGGGCCTTCATAATTAGGATAGGGTTTTGGGCCCCATTATACTATAACTATAACAAGGAACCCCCTGATTCCCAGAGTTGTAGCAAAGCCCCACAAATCCAGGGGCCGCAATGCATGGAGTTGCCCTGGGGAGGGCAGCGGATGGGGGCGGATTAAAGAACGAAGATTCTAGAGGGATCGGCTACGTACTCAGATTTCGTTAATTCGACCGCAGAAACCTCAGCCCCCCAGCCCCAAACCTGAAACCCGAGCCCCCGCCCGCCCCGCCCCAAAGCCACGCAAAAAAAAAAAACGCCAAGCTGAAAACTAGTTACCAATACTATCTTGGGGGTTGTTTATTAGAGTTATAGGATAATGGGCCACAACACCCTATTCTAATTGTTAAGGCCCCTACATTATGAACAAACACAAACAACCCTGGGATGCGGTCGGAAAGAATGCTGAGACCCCGGCTTGACCTGGGAAAGGGGGGGAAAGTGAGGGTCTAGGGGTCAAAGATTTCGGAGCTTCAGTGTTCAGGGTTGCGTGCAGGGTTTAGGGGTTCAGGTTTTTCGGGTGCCTCGATCTTTCGATTTTGAGTCGTGTGGCGCCATGAGATACACAATTCCTTGCCATTTGCTCTTGCTGTTGCTCCTGAAAGGCTGGGTCGATTTCACGCAGGTTCTGGCGATAAGTGTGTTTGCCATCAGGGGAGTGTTTAATGAAGGGGGAAAGGGTTACTACCTCCAACATCAGACTCGAACACCTCATCACTTATTCCATACTCGCGTGGGGCTGTGGATTCAGTGTTTAGGCCAGGTCCCCTTCTCAATAACTTCTATATACGTTGCCCCTTTTCTTCCTTTCAATTACTGAGAGGACCCCGACCGAAAGAAGGTTTCATACAGGGGTCCTCCTGAAGAATGCGTGTGCCATTTTTCCGGTTCTTCATGTATCTACAAAGAGACCTCCAGGACTGCAGGGTATCACTGGTGGGCCTAGCATAGGGGCCTCAAGAATTTGAACCGAGCTCTGGGAATCTTTGGGATTATAGAATTGCATATACTTACTATACGTATAGTTCTATGAGTAGGGCTAGGAACACGTAGCGTCTATGTTGAGTCTAGGGAAGCCTTGAGGACGACATGAACCCCAACAGGTTTTCAGCTTCATATACCATATAGGGATTCATAGTATCAGGGTATAGGGCCCCTACTGAAAAGGGTCATTTGGTCCCCAAGGAGCTCCCTTGCATTTCCCACGACACCGTGCCTGTTGAATGACTCAGTCGCCGCACGCGCTGGTTGTTGCGGTCCGCGATGAAGACCTTATCCTGCAATTCGACAGCAGTTCAGTCTACCGTAGAAGCCAGAAAGTTGGAACATCATTGAACGAAAGTATGGAGCATCCCGGCACTAATCATCCCAAATCCAGGCTCCAACCAACGTTCTGGCATTCAAGATAAAGGGTAATTTGTAACAATTGCTTGCCTGAGTTGCCCGGGGGCCAGGAGCCCCCCAAGGACTCCGATGTAATGGGATCTTACAGTCAAGAGGAAGGAGAGCAGATGAGAGGCTCTAGAACCATTGTCAATATAGGGGCCTTAATACTAGAACAAGGCTTTTGCAGTGGACTCTAACACAGTTCTGACCGGGAACCCTAACAACTACTATTGCTACGTATATATCATGATTCTGCCTTCTATACTAGTTGGGCGGTGGAGGTAGAGCCTCACGTTTCGAGGTTGGGCTCGCTTCTAGCTTCCCGCGCTACACCTGCAGTTGAGGAGCTTAGCCGATTGCACATGTGTAGTTCTCTAAAACAGGGTCCCGTTTTCGGTCCCCAAAATAGTACGGCACCCTTATAAAAGGACCCCAAAGGGACCCTAATTCAGAAAACTACCCACATGTTGTTTTTTATGGTGGGAAGGGGCTTAGGACCGCAAAGACTCAAAGACCCAAATCCTTCAGAGTTTGAGGCTTTGAGACCAGTCCAGCTTACGAGTTCTGGGCTTATATAGGGCTTAAGGTTTCAATCTACTGATGTATAGGCTCGTATACTTGCACAGGGTCTTACCAGGAATTTCCAGCAGCTCCCGAAATCAGCGGGGACCAAATCAATCCAACAAGTAAACCCTAAACCGCAAGCCAGAACCTAAACCCTACTCCCTAAACTCCTAAACTCCTAAACTCCTAAACCCCCAACCCCTCACCCCTAAATCCCCAAACACTAAACCCTAAGCCCCCAAACTCTAGACACTAAGGCCCAGGGAGACGAACCGAGGAAGTGGGCCTGCAGAACCGCCACATGCTGCGGCTCGTTCAGCTCTGCCTGCGTTGCAGATTCTAGGGCTTGGCCTTCATTCGGAGCCCAGGGTCTTGCGGCTCATGTTTTCTTCCTACTCTTAGGGGCTGAGTACCCTAGCCCAAAGCAGGTTAACCTTTCTATTTATAGTAGGATTATAAGAGCGACAAAAGGTTAAAGGTTACCTACTCAGCCACTGAGTACTTAATCAGAGTATTATGACCACAGTACGACTACAACTATGATGATGACGATTTCCTGATCAGTACTATTGTCACTATTGTTATTTCTTCGGTCCTGCTACTGCAAACACCAGCACCTCTTATGTCATTCAACAGCTTGTCCTCTTTATGATGATTATAGTACAACAATCGTCATTGCAAAAACTGGTTAAAGAATCAAGATGGCTTACGTCTTACGATTTAGGGTTTGCCGTTCAGGCTTCTGCTTGGAGGGTTTTGCGACTTAGCAAATCGGCTATGCCAGTACCTGTTACTTGGGGTTATCGCCTGATTCTACAGTATTACCATGTAAGCGGAGCACCAAGTCCAGTCCCAGTTCCCCCAAACTAAGCCGTATCCGTGGGCTTGTTGCCTGGGGGATCCTTGGTGTAGGGTTTGCTTGACAAACTAATGAACGGAGGGCCGAGATGTTTTTGTCTTGTACGTAACAGGAAATACACAACTAATTGAGACGCTTATCTTGAACCCCATCAGCCTCAACACCTTAACCCTAATCATCAAACTCTCAATTGTGTAACCCCGAGATGAGGGTTCCTTGAACTTAGCAGTGCCGTACAAAACAGGGTCTTTTGATCGTGAACTTACAGGGTCCTTACTACCTTGTGATAATTCCTCCCAAATCATGCCCCCAAACGTGCAGTATAAACCTTCTAAGCGCTATGAAGCCTTCCCCCTAACGCCTGATAACACGAAGCCCTAATCAGTCCTAATCTTCCCTGAACCCCAAGCCCGCACGACCCAGGCTCCGAAATCCTGCACCGTCTTCACCTAAACCTTGATGTCCAACGCTCCCTAAATGGACGATAAGCTTGATCCTACTCTCCAGATCCAGAAATCAATCCTACTGGGGAGACCCCGAGATACATTGGGTAAATGGCCACTACTGGCGACCATCCATTCGACAGGAAACCCAAAGCCTTGAGCCCGTAGCCCGGAACCGCCGCCTCGACGCCCGGACCACCGTCACCCCAAACGCCACGGACGCCGGCCTTAGCTGGGCTTTCCCAGTTGTTGAGATTCCTGGTCCTTGACGGCGAGAAACGCGGCCGCTTGCTTGTGGGGCCCATGTCGCAGGAGCTTGCGCGAACTAGCCGACTGCTTGCCAAAATGCACGACGCTAGAAAGACAACAGCAACTTGTGAAACACACTTGTGTATTGCTGCTGTGGTGAGTATTGCTAGTCTTGCTGTTGACATGATTGTTATCTTCATTGTATTTGCTACTATGTCTCCTTGCCACTCTCGTTATTGTAGCTGTTGCACCACCATGCAACATGTCAAAACTTGAGACAAACTTACGAAACTCGTCTTAAATACCGGCTCCCATCTGACGCCACGTTCTCAAAGTACTGAGTTCTCGGTTTTTGGTTTTCGGGCTTACGATTCAGGGCTTAAGCACCTTCAGGGCGTCAGGGTTTGGGGTTCGTGGGGGCCGGAAACCTTGACCTAAGGTGGTGGGGCGGATCTACACCAAAACTATACCAGGGAACTTCTATGCAGCTCCGGCACGCCAATCAATCTCTGCTCGGTAGAAGGTAAGACGATAAAGACCAGATTCAACTAAAGGGGAGTATGTTATTGTAGTTCTCGGCATGTGCTCTCGATTATGACATTGGGTTTGCTTAGGGCTTTCGCTTTGGGTTTTAAGGTCAACCCTCAACGCCTAAGCTCCCCTGTACTCCCAAATGCTAAACTTCAGGCTTAAGCTTTGGGAGTCTCGCTCTCCGGTTTCTCGGGGTCCTCAACTTTCCTGGGTCTCACCTCTTACGGGTTCTGACATCACCAAACTACACCGAAACTGCCGTAATGTAGGAATACACCTGGTTCACAGTTACTAGCATTGATACTAGCACCCTTCGCCCTAGCCTGATCTCAGGTGTAGTTAATATTTCATAGGGCTGTCGAGGCGTCAGGGGTCCTTGCTAAGGAGACCACAAGTTCGATAGGGATGTCGGGTTTACCAGTAAGAACCAAAAAAAACACGTTAACACGCATTGGGATAAGAATATCCCATAAAAACCCTGGTAACGAAGCCCGATATCCTTGTAGCTTGCTGGTGCTTCTGTCCTCTTTGGCGTCACTAAGTAGGGTTCAGGGGTGGGGGTGGCCTAGGTTGGCGGTGGGAGGATCCACGAGCCCCGAGCATGGCATTGGTCTAGGGGTTTAGGTTTCGGATTCCTTGAAATCTTCTAGCTACCGGCTAGTATAGCATAAATCTCCACGGTTACGGGCCATAAAAACTCTTTGCAGGGTGTCAGAAGGGTAGATGCTCGGGTTTGGGGCTTCGGATTTAGGATTCTTTCGTAAATATCTAACGAAGAACCCTAAGCCTAAGACATACCAATACTAAAGATTCAGGCCCCAGTATGAAGCTTTGGGGCCTCTGGCTTTTGAGCTTTGTAGATGCTGAGGTTCGTTTATTTCGATCTGGAGCCAAAAGCACAGGCAATAGAACACGGTGTCGGGCGATGTTTTACTATAGTTCTGTAAGGACTGCAAGGGAAACTGATAAAACTGTTTCAGACCTATGAAAATTCTGTGGTAGCACGGCCTAAGAGCGCGGCAACGTTGACTTCTGTCGTGATGCCTGTGTGAGCCGCAGCCGGCGGATCATGGGACTTGGTAAATCGCTTCGTGTACTGTAGGGGCCTGACTAATTAGAAGAGGGTTTGGGGGGCCCATTATACCATACTTTAAGTATGGTACTTACAAAAAGAAACCCCACAATAGTATTGGTAATTGTTTAGGCCCTTAGATTAGGGGCGAGGGCTCCTTTCGGGGTTCTGTAGCGGGTTCCGTAGAACCCTTACACGGTCGAAACGGGTTCGAATTCATAGTTGGAACAAGCTTTCGGAGTCGATCAGAACACAACCATAATCAGGAACCCTGCAAGGAACAGCACTGATAATTGTTCAGGGTTCAACATTGGGGCTATGACTGCATTAATGATATATTTTGAGAAAAAAAGGTACGGCTACGTCTTCTGGGCCTCCATGTATTACTTGTTATTCAAACACCGATTGGAGAACCAAGTCACCCAACCTGGAACTCACGTCCACAGTCCCTTACGCGGTATGTACAACCCCTCACCCTCTGAAGCCCTGCCATGTTGTGACCCTAGCAACTACCAAAGTGCTCAAGTACATCCTGCACGTACACCCGCAAATCGGAGTCGTCAACCTTGAAGCCTGTGCCATAGGCCGGAAACCATAAATAAACCTGCAAGCCCTAGGAAGATGAAATGTGCCTTGCTGCCCAAGTGGGCACGAAAAAAACACTACCGACGTCTTGATGACATCGTGATCTCCTCTCAACCTCCCGAAACAAACTCTCCACAGCCCTAGCTCCTCGATCTTGCACTCCAACATACATCCAAACCGACCCTAAGACCACCAAGGCCCTGACACCCCCGTGCCCCCGCCCCCCCCAAACAACTCTATACCCCAACCCTTAAGCCACCAAAACTCGCAAATGACAAAGTCCCGAACAGTAAAGTACCCAACAACAACTGGGCCATCTATGTACAAACACCCCTAAAGCCCAAACCCAAAAACACGGCACTTCTCTCAGCCGAAGCGACGACCGCCGGGATCGAGCTCCACGCGTCGGAGGCGCTGCCCGGCCGTGGTGACATAGGCTACGCCACCGACCTGTTGTTTGCTTGTTTTTTGAGGGGGCTTTGGGGTTTTGGGTTGCTAGGCTTGAGGGTTTGGGCTCAGGGTTCAGGTTGTGCGGGATTTAGGGTCGAGGGGTCTTACCTGGCTTGAAGGATCGTGGGCAAATGGATACGGGTGTCAGGTTCAGGCACGATGAGGTTTCAGCGTGCTGCTTGCAGGATCATGGAACTTAGCATGCCGCTATTGGGAGTTGAAGCTATGCGAATCGTGGCTACTCTAACTATCATTGGTGGTATCATCACTTTATGAAGCGAGAGACAAGGCAACGACAGCAGGCCCAGCCCTTACTCTTCAACTTCGTAAATCAGGGTTTAACAGTTCAACTCGTGATAGCTAAAAAATTGATGAAATGCACTTTAGACCCCAAGCAACCCCTAAATACTAAACCCCCTCAAACCTCAGAAAAAAAAACACCAAGCCCGACCAAAAAGGCAAGAAACCCATATAAAGGCCCTATAGAGGGCTTGTAGAAACCAAACAGAACTCCCATACCCTCCCTCACAAGAAACCCATCAGAACTTTCATAATAACACTAACGATACAGACCAATGATACCGATAATACATACTTGACAATACCTATGGCCTACGATACTGCCCTGAACCCTAAACCCCTCAACTGTGATACTAATTACCCTAAACCCCTAGACTGTGATACTAACTACCCTAAACCTCTAAACCCCTAGACTGTGATACTAATTACCCTAAACTCCAAAACCCCTAAACTGTGATACTAAATACCCTAAACCCAAAACCCTGATGTTAATCACCCCTAAACCCTAAACCCTAAACCCTAAACCCTAAACATAATCCAAGGTGCGACTTCCAGGCCCCTGGGCCCCTGGAAGGACGCCTGCACGGCGGGGCCGTCGTCGCCTCCAATGGTCCAAGGCCAACTCTGAGTCTTGGGGGTTTAGGGTTTAGGGTTTAGGGTTTAGGGTTGAGGATCTTTCCGGTATCCTTGTTGGGATTTAGGGGATCCGTCAAGGGCTGTAGGTTGATGGTTTAGGGGTCAGGATCTCTGGGTTAGGGATCCATTTTGCAAGGGTTGGTGTTTCTTGCAGGGGTCCCTTACTTTCCTCAAGGGTTCTATTCGGTTTAAAGACAGACGTTCACGGCACACTGCACAAACTTCTTGCCCAACCACGCATCCAGCAAGTATGGCCGACCAGGTCACGCGTGGGCTTTGGACTTTCAGTGCTCCGTCCGAATCTTTCACAACCCTAAATCCTAAAACCTACACGGCTGACAGTTTTAAGGCCTTTTGGAAGACGAACAAAAAATGAGTCGCATCACAGGCTCAGGAACAAAGGCTTACGGCTTAAGGACTGACGCTTGAGAATTGTGTTTTAAGGTTTAGTTTAGGGTTTCGAACAGCTTCGTGGTGCTCTCTCAGGAACGAAGGTCTCGGGACTCGGGCCCTCAGAGTCGGGGGTGTAGGGCTTTAGGGTGTAGGGTTTAGGGTTTGGGATTTAGGGTTTTAGGGTTTTAGGGTTTTAGGGTTTTAGGGTTTCAGGGTTGGCTTCAGGTGTTGCCGAGGTTTCAGGGAGGTTCGTCGGTTAGTGCTTTAGGGTTTGACGGGCTCGGAGCTTTGCGTTCCAAAGGGTTTCCCCCGCTTTAGTTCAGTTTCAAGGGTTCTTGCAAGGCCCTCAAGACAACAAAACCATAAACCCTACACCCGAAAAACCCTACACCCCCTAAACCCTATACCCTAAGCCCTAAACCCTAAGCCCTAATGCTGAAGAAGGGCAGATTGCGGCCTGCATCGAGGCCAACTCCTTCTGTGCCCGCAACGATGTCTACGCTGCCTGTGTCCAACCTCGCTCGCTGACCCAGGCTCGGTTTAGGGTTTAGGGTTCAGGGTCTAGGGTTTAGGGTGGTCTAGGGTTTAGGGTTTAGGGTTTAGGGTCACTAACCACGGGGCCTTCAGCTTCGTACGGGCTGGTAGTGCTGGCGGCGTTCTACCCTGTATTCTATACATGTCTATATACATATATACTATATACTGTACATTACGTTAATATAGTATTTACTTCTACTAGTATTATTCATACTAGTCGTTCATAGGGTTTTGAACTTCTTGCACGGGAAGTTGAGGGAGTCTCTGGGCTTTCAATACATCCCATAGAAGGAAAAAACTGATGATTCGCGGGCTCATCCGAGGAGGATACATGCTCAAGGGATATGCGGGGCTTGTAATCTTGAGTCTCACCTGTTCATGGCTTTCTAGGGTTTATAGAGCTCGGTTTCGGGATACTGATTGAGCTGTAAGGGCTTGCACTAGGGTGATCAGCTGCACAGCTTCAGTTTCACCTGCTTACACATTGTAGATGCTGTCTTATGCCAAAGGTTCTCAACCTTACACCCAATGCCCTGACCACGAAACTGAGACCGCGTTGCCAATCCCGAGGGGAGCATCGGGTAACTGGAATGTTGTGAGATTTGGAACTATACTCAACAAAATACAACACGGGCCCCAAAAACACCTACCAGCCCCTGGTATAAACTCTACACCCTACAAGGATGAGGTGTTCGACTATCCGAAAAGCTACGTGCGATTCACTCGACAACCACTTGGCAGGCTTAGAAGCATCAGACAAAAAAACCTCCACGACGTTAGGACCGAAAGCTTAAGCACAACAGCTCTGAAGCTCTGGAACCCTAAAGTCCTAAAGTGCCGAACCCTGCAGCCCTAAACCCACATCTGTAAAACCCTCAAGCCCTGGACCTGGACCCCGAACGCACCCAGAAAGCCCAACTTAACCCTAAGATCCCCAAGGATAACCCAAAGCCACGGCCCAGTGACACATCCACTGCGCGGAGCACATGCCCTCGATGGTCAGCGACAAGCAGTCGCTCCTATCCGTCGTGGCCCGCTTGGAACTACAGGAGGGCTGATTTCCTAAACCCGAAAGCTCCGATTGAATCCTGATCCTGCTCAGAGTGCTGGAGATCACTGGGACTTCGCACGTCGGTTCCAAGTAGCCGTGAACTCTATGAACTCTACGCAAACTAAAGCCCTAAAGTCGTAAGCCCCTGTAATCCAGAAGCACAAAGCCCCCACAGCGTAACCAAGAGCGTGGCCCTAAACTGTAGTCATCCGAAAAAAGCCATAGACCTCAAAGCACCAATGCCCCCCCTGAACTCTAGTCCCACAACCAGCCCATAAGATTTGAAACCCCAAGCCCATCCTAGACTCGAGACCCTTTAGCACTAGAAGTTATTCTAAGTCTTTCTCAAGCCCAGAGAGCAAAACACTTAGCAGCAGCTGTAGACCCTAAACCCTGACCTCCCAAGAAAACTAGCACTCAACTCTCAAGCCCCGAACTTTGAACTTCAAAACCAGAAGCGCCTCCTTCAAACCTATAAGAGCCTGCATCCACCCGTAGAGCCTTTGGAGACCTGTTTTTTGTTGGTACCCCTCTCTGGTTAATCTGTCAGCTTCGCAATGCAATGTTCCGAGTGAACCAACCTGAATCCCAAAACCACAGAACCAAAAAAAAAATATAAATAAATAAATCCTAAACCCTGAAACCCTAAACTCCAAACGGTAAACCCATGAGTAAGCTAAATCCTAAAGCCCTTAAATTCAAAACTCGAAAAGTCGAAATTCTGGACCCCAAGAACCCTAGACCCTAAACCCTAAAGCCCTGAATCTGCAGCCGCCGTAGCCCTGAAACATTGTCACTAAACCCGTGGCCCTAACACCCCTCGACCGAGGCCTGCGTGCTGCTCCATGCAATGCCGAGGGGGAGCCCGATTACGTCCTGGATGACAGAAGGTTTCTCTTAAGGAAGATAAGGCTTAGTTAGGGCTTATAAAGCTTCGGGTAATCAGGTTCCTTGATGACTGGGGTTTGGGGATAAGGGTTCAGGGATTAGGGTTTAGGGGATAGGGTTTAGGGATTAGGGTTCAGGGATTAGGGTCTAGCAGCTCCGGATCGAGCAGTTTTATAGTAGAGTTGTATTCACGCTTTCGATATAACACCCACCCTCCCTAAGAATCTCATAACATTAAAAAATACAAAGTTCCTCTCATCATCATTCAGCGAAGTTCTACCTACAACTTGGCTTCACACACACACATTTATTTTACAAGCCAACCCACAGCCTGGAACCCTAAATCCTAAAGCCAGCCCGAAAACTAGCCACAGCCTGGAGCCCTAAATCCTAAAGCCAGCCCACCAAAAGCCTTGAGCCTTAAATCCTAAAGCCAGCGTCTGTAGCCCTAAATCCTAAAGCAAACCCAGGAGCCTGGAGCCTTAAATCCTAAAGCCAGCCCACAGCCTGGAGCCCTAAATCCTAAAGCCGAGCTACAACCCGAATTTTGCCTTAAACGACAAATGTGATGAGGTCTGAGCCCTAAATCCTGAAGCCAGCCCTTAAATCCTAAATCCTAGAAACTGCAAATCAAGCCGGATTTTGCCACGTTAAATTCTCTTCGTGCAATGCGTGTTTTAGATTGGGCTAGTGGCCGATCTCGGGTTTGGGGGGACCCTTTCCCCAGATGTGGCCGCCACTAAAATTAGAATTTTGCCTCAAATTTTGCTTCAAAATTTGCCTTAAAACCACGTGACAGTGGTAGTTACAATATCAAGAGCGGACAGGCTGTTGCCGAAGCATCCCCCACACCCCAAAATCTACTAGTGCAATCAGACAGCAATCAACCCATGAGAGTTAGAATGGAAAGCCATCCCCAAACTTCAATCCATGCGTAACGTAAAACATCCAGAGTCCAGCCGCGCACGCGAACATCAATTTCCAACCGGTATGAGAAGGCTTGACGAGCCCTAGAAATCTACCCGCGCATCAAAGCAGCATTTGGAATCCCTTTGGTGACTTTGATGTTGGTGCAGGTCTACGGCAGACTTGCACTCATTGAAGTCCCCTGTCAGGCCCCATGTGGCATGTCAGGTGTCCTTCCAAGGCTTTCTGCCCCACAAATGTTTCGGATGAGAGTGTAATACCTTTCCTGCGCGTGTTTCAATTAAACGATGCCGTCGCGCCATGAACAAATCATCCTGCTGCTGCGACAGTTTGTTATGTTGGCAGTGAAAGATAGAATTTCCTCCCCACCCCCAACCCCCCGCCGTGAAAGATAAGAAACTCCATCGTTCGCCCCCCTCTTTGCCCCCAACCAAAAGCGCCGTGAAAGAGTGGATTTCATGTTTCGCTCCCGTCCCCGCGTGCATCTGCCACCCTCCTCCCGAACCCGCTGCCGTGAAAGATCAGATTTCATCTTTCGCCCCCCTCCCCGCCCGCATCATTTCGCAGCTCCCCGCCGTGAAAGACGAAATTCCATCTTTCCATCCCCGCCCACGCATGCGGACAGGCAGGCAGGCAGGCAGGCATCTACGCACCCGCGCGCACATCTGCTGTGGCTCAGCCACGCAGCCAGGCATCACATAATTTGAGAAGCGAACCTCTGCTGTGGCTCAGCCGCGCAAGCACTTTCAGAAAAGTGCATCTGCTGTGGCTCAGCCGCGCAGGAACAAGGATCAACTGCGGTGGTTCAGCCGCACAGCAACGCGGGGCAGAGGAACAACTGTCAATCCCGTGCCGTGAAAATTTAATCGCGCTCGTGCGGGCCCTGGCTGGACCTCATACAGTTCGTCGTTTTCGGCAATTTTCAAGGCCAATTTCGGGTTCTAGCCTTCGGCCTGCTCGCGCGCGCACGGGCCCTGCTGGACCTCATTTCGTCGTTTTAGGCCAATTTTCAAGCACATTTGTAAGGCAAATTTCGGGTTCTAGCCTTCGGCCTGCCTCGCGCGCGCGGGGGCGCTGCTGGCTCATACAGGTAGCACAAGCGGGAATGCTTCCGAGAGTGTAGAAACAAAAACCGTCGAACCTCTGCCGTTTCGGGCATGCGAGATCTTGCGAGAACTTTGCAAACATCGGGGCGTCTTTAGCTCTTTCGAGCTCCAGCTCGGGTTTGGAGCTTGGACTCAATTATGATGCAAGATCTGAACCTGCGGCACTCGTGCGACCGAAAACCACAGCCAGCAGTGCCATGGTGAAACCCGAAGAAATCCTAACACCGTAGGCGCTAAACGGTTATGAACACACGAAAGGGAGGCCTCCAAATCCAAAGTGTGAAGAAAGGACTTTTATCAAGCTCCGGGCATGTGGACCACCACAAGCACGTGCATCTGCAGTGCTTCGAGAAAGGGTGACCATTTCACCGAACTGAACCGCCCTCAATCGACACCAGCCTTCATTCATAAGTGCTGAATGATGCGATTTCATTCTGCGGCTCCGCGTCAGAGAGGCACAAGACTTACATGCTACATTACCGATCGGGCTCCGTATGATCTGTCTCTTAGCCGTTGAGTATTAAATCAGATCAGCCGTTTATCTGTCCGTGCATGCATTCTGCCCCTCAAAAGTGGGGACAGGAGGCGTGTCATCTGCCGACGGGAGATCCTGTGCACAGTGCCAAAAGCTTTTCCCTACTGCAACAACCCTCATCCGAGTCCACGGCCATAGCCTTTGCCCTTGGAATGCACCAGCAGCATCGGGCACATTCGGCTTTCCGTGCTTTGGCTCAGGCTGGGACCTTGGCTTTGCCGCAGGGAGCTCGCTGGTCTCGGTACCTTCAGTGAAGTTTCGAGACGGCCACCACGATGCGAGGTGCACCCTATCATAGGGTTTGGGGGGCTCCTTATTATAACTATAGAAAAATAGACCCCCAAACCCCATTCTCATGATTAAGGCCCTATATTAAGGCAAGGGGCTACTGCAGAGTTTGGGGTTTAGGGTTTGGGGTTTTGAGGCTGCAATATATCGAAAGCCTGAATACTTGCCAAAGTTGTTCCTTAGCATGGTTGTAATATAATATAGCTCAAGACCCTATGCTATTTATCAAGGCCCCCACATTAGAGTTTGGGGGTTTAGGGCAGCTTGATGCAACAGGGCTCACACCAGACCCAAGGTGTGTAGGGGGACTACGCTAAAAAGTCTTCCTCATGGCTCTTTATACCAAGTTCAACATTCGGGTCTAGCTCTCTCAATCAGGGTCCCTTTTTGCATCCCCAAAAT
>CAJNDV010036785.1:4365-16579 GCA_905221635.1 Symbiodinium sp. CCMP2456 | reverse complement strand
TGATGATGATGGTGATGATGACGGTGTTAATGACGATGAGTACAAGCACATGGATGAGGAGGAGGAGGAGGAGACGACGACAACGCCACTACTGAGTCACTACTGCTGCCTCGTGTCGCAGGCGCTGCGGCAGCGATACGGTTTCAGTGGGCTACTCAGGAGATGCTTCGATGCCGTAGCTCACATTATAATGTTGCAGGCATCAGCTGCTGAGAAGAATCAAAGAGTCTGTCGATCCTTGCGGCTCCTGCGCCTCAAAGCTGCGGCCATATCATCGGACTTGCAATCCGTTCTCCTATCTCGATGCACAGGCTTTCCTTTTGCATGGTTGACGCTGCAATCCGCAGCACTTGAGCTCAGCAGCAGTCGTGATGATACCATGAATCAAGAGAGATGGTCAGGAACGATTGCATCCGTGCTTGTTTGGAGCAGTCGAGCCGCTTGAGTTCAGGTCCGCACTGAAACACTTCCAGGCATTGCAGGGCACTGGAACGCCCAAGCCGTGCCCATTTTCGGAGACGGCTTCAAGACGTCATCGAACGTCCACGAATTGGCTAGTGTTGCACGCTCGCTATGTAGATCTACGTAACGTCCTCGAATCGGTCGAGTCAGTGACTTCTTCAAAGTCTTGACGAGCCTCTTCGGCGAATGACGATACTATCCCGGTTTGGCGGGTGTAGCCTCTGAGCACCTCACTTTGGAAGAGCCCACAAGATTTGCACTGTGCTGCTGGGGAGCAAGTCTCCCTGGTCCCTTCAATCTGCTGGCCGCAGTAGAAGAACTGGTCAATGAGCTTGTCGGCATGTTTGACCATTGATCCATCATCGTTGAAGCACCAGAACATACTGGTCGGGTTTGTTGTGCTTGCCTTGCGAGCGTCTGCCATGCGCTCCTCCAGCTCTGGGAACTTCTGCTTCCACTGCATCAAATAATTCTCCAGCTCTGGGCCATCGAACCATCTGCACATGCGTGCCAAGAAGATGCACATCTGCTTGCATGTGTCTTCAACAGCTCGATGGACATGCATCGAAGCTCCCAACAACTCCAAGATCTCGTCTAGTTGTGGAGGCAGGCCGTCAAGGACCTCTGACAATGCTGCTTCTGCCTTCGAGGCATCCAAGTACAGCTGCGTGCAGGAACTTTCAGCTTCCGCTCCCGCCATCGTCTCTGCAATCCTCTGCGCGGCCTCGGCCAAGCTGCCGAAGCTCACCGAGCGGCTGTCCGCCAGGAGGGCCAAGAAGCCCCAGCGCTGTTGGGGGCTCCCACGCCCATCGCCATCGGTTTTGAAGCTGATGGCGATTGGCTTCTTTCCCACCTCCACCTCCACGGTTCCGGCCGACCAGGGGCCTGCGCGATAGAATTTCGAGTCGCCAATCACGACTCTGGAATACGAGTCATACGTGCAACTGCAAGGTGCGAAGGCTACCAGCACCTTGGGAGCCTCCATGTCCAGACTGATTTTGTACTCGTGGCGCTGCGCAGCGTACGGATGGCAGCTCTGGACCAGACGAACTCCCTCCGGGAGCTTGCGGCTTGCGATGAGAAGTGCCAACTGATCCCAGGCGTGGTAGCGCATCCTGCCTTGCGCCAGCGAGTACTCCTTGCTTGCCGTGGCTACGGCCGCATGAATTTTCTCGAGCTTGGCCAAAGATTCCTCGAGAAGCTCCAAGCGCAGGTCTCCCAAGCAAGGGCCCACCTGAGCCACGATCGGCAACGCAAGCTTTTGGGCCTCTTGGGAGACCGACTCGCGAAACTTCACGGCCTGCCTGATCTCTTCCAGCCACGCATGAAAAACGGTGCCAGCCTGATCCTTCTGAGTCGCAGTGGACATAGCCTGCTGCACAAGCTTGGTCACAGCGACGGACGGCAGCCCAAGGCTTTCAGTGACTTCCGTGTTGCCAAACTCCAGCCGCGTGGAACGCCCGAGACACACCAACACCGATTGGAGCAACTCTGCCGCTCGCTGAACATCACCAGAGAAAGAATATTCCTTCACGACCGACACAAGCGCAGGAAACAACGGCCTCTGCTTCCTCTTCTTGGCTTCTCGAATTTCCAACTCAGCGCTGATCACGAGTGCAGTCGATTCTAGGTCTGTGGTCACTTTGCTCAGCATTTCCACATCTTGGCCATATTGGATGGGAACAACGGCCGCCGTGAAACCACGACGCTCCTCAGCAGAGCCTTCTCCATCAGTTTCGAAAGTAAAGATCAGGGTGTCTGTGCCATCAAAGTCGCAGGTAGTCCACCTTTCCTTATCGGAGCCACAGAACTCGCGAGCCGCCTCTGCAGATGATGCTGCTCTTGACGACCTTCGGGAAACATGCGATGACGGCGATGGTGCGATTGTCAAAGAGCTCTTGCTGTTCAACGTGGCACTGACGGGGCTGAACATCACTGTGAGCCCCTTCACATTGGGTAGGGATACGACCTCCTGCATACCTTCTTGGTAAGGATGACCGGATGAAACGAAAATAGGCTGCTGGTCTCCCTGGTCGTCCATCCTGTGCCAATACTGAATCTCTTCGGTCAGGTGCTCCAGCTCCTCCTTCTTTAGCAACAGAGGCTGTAGCAATGCTTCATCCCGTGCCAAGACAAGAAATGGAAGAAGATCCAGCTGCATGTCTTCCAATTCAGCAGCCTGCAGCAGGAGCTCACGAAACCGAAGGTTTGCAAACGTGTCCTTGGTCTTGTCTCCCAGCTGTCGCAAATCGCTCAGGAACAGCATGCAGCGTCGCTTCTCTGCTTGATACTGGGCTCCATTTAGGCCGTTGCTGGACAGCCTCTCGATGCAGAAACCCAAGAAGTCACAGTGCCAGGAGATGTCACCTTTCACCACGACCATATTGACTGCATGGTTCTGGAGCTTCTCGTCTACGGTGTAGCGGGCAACCGTCCTGAAAAAGACAGGCGATCAAGGTTGCAGTACTCCTAGATTTCTGGACCCATTTCACATCGATCGTATGATCTTGGCATGGAGGTCTCTGAGCAGTCAAAAGATGAAACACAAAGGACAGGCTAAAACTCGAACAATGTTGCAAGCATCAAACGGTTTGCGCATAGTTTCGACATGAACAAGCACAGAGATTGGAGAATTAGCTTGGAAATCATGTCTGCACCCGATACAGCCCGATCCCATCCTCACTGCTTCGCTGTCTGCATTCGCAGCCGACGAGTTGAGCGCATGGTTGGCCAATAGTCCAGCTGCTCGAGACTTCAGCGCAGAAGAATGTAAATTGTGCTGTAGACCATCTGCGGCACTCAAGAGATCGGCCGCCAGTTTTTTGATATAGTTGAGCTCGGAAGGCATAGTTCCACTTTCTGCTGCGATCTTGCTTCGAGACATGTAGCACTCGGCGCAGAAATCTGCCTTGCAGGCTCGGCATCGCAAAGCGGTCTCGAATTCGAATCCTTTCGTAAATCGGCCGCACGCGTCGCACGAGAAGCCGTAGACGGCACGCTCCAGATCATGCCCATACATACACTTCAGAGGAGAGGCTTTATCCAGCGATTTCTGCAAATCTTGGCATTCCTCACATTGATCACCTATGACGGGACCACACTTGAACGATGAGGCTCTGTCACAGCCACAATAGCACACACCCCACAAACCAAACTTTCTGTCACCTGTCAACATCTCAGACACTTCTGGTGTATCTGCCTCAGACACTTCTGGTGTATCTGCTGGGACAAGGGCCCGGTAGTCCCCACGATTTGAACAGAATGTACACAACTTACACAACCATCCGAACGAAGTCGACCCAGATCCGGGTGTGGGTGGTCGTGCAAAAAGCGGGTCCGTGCTCCAGCTGATGGAGTGCCGCATCGTCTCCATGCGGTCAGCCAACAGCTGGTAACGCTTGCTGAAGTCAAGCAAAGGTTCCGCCGGCAATTGCGGCAAGCAGCCATCCCGAAGCAACATTGAAATATTCATGAGGTCATCGAGTACATGACTCAATCGCCTATCTTTCGCGACACTCGTGAACTGGTCCCGCAGAAGCCTCTCGATCGAGGTCATCATGCCAGGAATCTCGCACACAGGCTTGCTGAACATGAGTTTGATCTTTCGGGCACCTGACTTGCTGAAATCCTGAACTAGATTGCTCACTAGATGCTCCAGCTGACCAACCAGAACGGGCTCTCCATACCCCACGGACGTCATATCGCAGCCGCCACAAAGATGCCAACCCTGAACTTCTTCGATCTGTGGCCAGGACTGGGGGACCTGAACAGGTTGCCTGTCGTTTGTGTTTTTGCTGATATACTTCTGGAGCTCGGTCAACTGCACAACGGTGACAGGAAATTCGTAAAAGTGCATCCTGTCTGCCTTGCCATAGGCAGTATCAATGGCTGCCTCTACGATCAATGATACCATGCCGGCTTCTGTGCGGGAGGGGCGAATACCCACTGACAACTTTGTCTTCTGGATCCCTTCAAGTGCATCGTGGCTCAACATGTCTGCATACGGCTTTGCGTGTGTAACCAACAGATGTCGATGGCAGGCCACAAGCACTGTGTTTGCAAGGTGGTACTGAAGACGTCCATCGTCTCGCCTCCAGCGGCAACGCTGAAGGTGAAGCCAACAGGAACATACAGGCAGCGCGATGCTCCCGAGCAGTCCGACCATAACCGTCACCAGTTCAGCTGCTCCGGAAATGAAGTCGATGTTGGACACGAGAGCTAGTGACAAGCCGTCCTCCTTCATGCCTTCCTTCAATTGCACGACGATCTCGGCCGCCATCGTGTTGAAGCTGAACGGGGAGACGGCCTCATTCAGGAAGGAAACGCACAGCAGGGACCAAGTGATGAGAAGCCAAACACACTTCTGGCACAGGTGCGCAGCGAAATCCGATGGTATGGTGACGACATCACTCATATCTTTTTGCTCCTGGCTGGGTCTCGTGACCGCGCCACTCCACAGCATCACCTGCCAAGCAGGCACCACCAACATGGCAAGAAGCAAACCGACGGCACCTACCACGACAGTCGCTATCACGAAGATGGCAGCTCGGAGGTAGAAGGCGGTGCACTTTCGCATGCTGCCAGTCCGTGCCCAGGCCGCCCAATGCGCATGCAGCTGTTCGCCTTGCAAGGCCAGCACCCACTTCGTTGAGACCACCGAGCGCTCTTGCTGCTGCTGGCTGTCTACCAGTTGGAAGGCGTTGTTGAAGTCGCCCCCCTCCAGATAGCGCCTGCATTGCTTGGATTCGTCAGCCTTGAACTCTCCATACTGGAGCTTGACGGTGCCTCCACGAAAGGAAAGCCTCGGAGCATCATTTTCTGCAAGGTCCAGAGGCTCCCAGTCGCCCTCCAGCCAAAAGGTCCCGACGGTGGTCTCCCAGAGCTCGGTGAAGCGGCGGAGCGAGGCCCAGCCGCCGCGGTATACCACGAGTGCAAAGACCAGCGCAAGGCTAAAAAGCCCGACGAAGTAGCACACTTTCCACGTGGTCACCACGCTGCTACACCGGATGCAGACTGCCAGGGTGCATGCAACCGCTAAAGCTTCGCTCAATCGGAAGATGCTCACGACGTGCAGGCTGCGCTGAGCCGCGAAGCTCTTGCGGCTGTAGTAGTCGTTGTGGGGGATCAGGGGAACGCAGCAAGGAACGACGTCGCCTGAGCATGGAACTTCTTCCGCTGCAGCCAGCAGTTCGGCCGACATTGACACGCCGGTCATCACCGACTTCAGCGAGAAAAGCACCGACACCAGCAAGAAACACATATCCAAGGAACTGTTCAGCGGCACAGTCACCAACCCGAAGATCCCCACAAGCAAGCTCAGGTATGCCTCGCTGGCAGCTTCACGGTATGCCTTCTGGTACAGCTCCGATAGCAGCATTCCCTTGCTCCACGATCCGCGGCATGCCTGGATCGTGTCGGATTGCAGCAGTGCTGCCAACAGCAGCTGCACGTCCCAGGCACCTTTTCGCAAGGAGTCAATCCAAAGCATGCTGATCTGCATGCCAACACCAACGAAGATGATTGTGGCAAAGAAGGGCTGGCCAGCACGAAAAAATATCATGCTCTGACCCACGTCCATCGTGGTCTCAAACCAGATGCCGACAGTGGTCACGAAGACTTCTTTGTATGCGACCCACGTGTCGGGGATCCAGTGGAATTGGAACTCGTCCGGCTTTGGCCCCTCCACGTTCGACACGGTCGTAGGCATGCTCAAAGTGTAGCCATGCAGCACGGACAGAGCGCCGTATACAACACCCGCCACAAGCGGAGCCCAGTCAGGTAGCCAGCCGAAAAGGAAGCTGGAGTACGCTTTGGAACAGGACCAGACTAAGCCATGCTTGGTGCTTAAGGCCCACAGGCATATCACCAACAAGTTAATTAGAAAGAACACCAGCGAGGTGATCTTCGACATCATGGAGCTTGTCCTCAAGCCATCTTGCACTATGTCCGCCAAGACGAAACTTGCATAGAAGCGATTCGTCCCCCGCTGAGTCTGCTGCAGAGCACTCGACGTCGCTTCGAAGAACGCTGTAGCCAGACTGAGAATCACGAAGAAGATCAGCAACAATGCAATGTGGCAAGGCAGCATCGGCAACTGGTCCAGGTGCATCAGCCGCCTCACCTTTAGTGGCACATGGAGCCAGCTCTCTGCCCAGCCGTGCTGCTGGAAAAGCAGATCCTCGTGATCCACCCAACCTGCGGCCATGATAGCGGCTTGTAGGACGCAGCAAAACTAGCAGTGCAAGACGACGTAGACGACGAAGAAGACGACTTTGAGCGCCAATTCGATGTAACCGACGGGCTTTTTGAAGCTTCCTGCATAGAAGCAGAAGGTCAACTGCGCTGGCGCCGCCTCCCCCGAAGGCTCCTCTACGGAACTGTCTTCACTCTCCTCCTCCAACTTGGCCAAGAGGCCCTGCACTTTGCTGCGAGCGGCTTCGAAGGACTCGGGACGGATGCTGACGCCGCTGCCCCAGGTGTCGGAGAGCACGCCGCCGCCGAGCGTGCCACAGCCACAGCCCCCGCTCCCTCATTATCTGTCTCGACCAGTGTGGCTGCTTTCTCATCTGTTTCGAAGAGTATGGCATCGGCGTTCTGGGTGATCGCCAGATCGATCGCTTCGGCAAGTTTCCGCAGATTCATATCGACGTCCACGGTCCTCGATTCAAGGCAGCAGTGGGAAGCCATGCTGCAGGTCACGGCGACGATGGCAAACAGCCAGATGCAGCTGTACCACTGCAGCAGCGCATGCCAGCCCGGTGTGAAGGGAAAGAACCGAACACCCAAGCTGGAGCTCGTGAGCTGCCTGTGCCATTCGCCCACGAAGCTTGCGAGGACGGCGTCGGACATGGCATCGGAGCACTTCTGCCAACAAGGCTTGCCAAGCGCAAAGGGCACGGTGTCCCGTGTGCCATTGACGAGAGGAGCACAGGCATCTTGCCAACGAAACGGAGATTCCTCTGCAGCTCCAAGGGGGGCATCGGCGCTGCTCGCCTCATTGCTCCCTTGCTTCACTCGGATAGCATCTTGCAGAGAGACTGCGTGGCTCAGGCGCGTGGAAGAGATGGGCCCTGGATCTTGTGGGAAGCAAAGCAGGCAGAGCACTGCCGCGCCAAGGCAAAGAGCAGCCAGGACGTACCATTTGGGCCTGGAGGCAGCTGGCGGAGTCAAGAGCTCATCTCGGAGATCCAGGTGCGGCCTCCAAGGTTGCCGCAGCCGCCACATGCTGTCCGAAGCCCATATTCATTCCTTAAAACGGTCCTGAGCCACCGCATGCCACAGCTCAGATCACAAGCCACTGAGCGGGTGCACATCTTCATGGCATCGGCAACCAATAGCATTCAATAGCGGCCCAGACTCCGAACCTGAACGCCTCCTTTTTCCCTGCCGCATCCGTTGCTTCCACTCTTCGGGCCTTGCGGGGTCCCTCCGAAACCTCCTCGAAAAGCGACGCCGCGGGCCCTTCTGCCTCAGGCACCCGCATGGGAGCAATCAGTGCTCAGAGGAAAAACACTGCACCGGTTCGCCTACCTCGGCGGGGCCGCCGGTCGGCTGCCGCTTCTGGAAGTCCCTGGCAGGAACTGCTCTGATGTGAACCGGCCCTCTGGGAAATGCCGCAGAAACGAGGTCGGCACTTGTAGAAGCCGGCGCTGTGGGAGCGCGCCGGGTACGCCTCGGCCTGGCGTCTCTGGGACGAAGTCCGCATGCAGCGTGGGGCTTTGCAGCCTTTGCTGTCGAACTCTGCCTGCCTTGTAGGGCTCCCCGATAACTCCGCACAGGCCTGCAGGCAAGGGGACGTAGCCGCTGTTCTAGACGAGCTCGGCCACTCCAAGCTCAAGGAAAAGTATGCTAGAATGCTAGAAGCCACCACCCCTTCAGTCTTCCACGCGTCTCGGATGCGGGTGCATGTCAGCGTGCTCATGGGGTGCACAGAGCAGTGTCTTTGCATTGCAATGCCAGGTCCGGTTGCAGACCTGCCATGGACTTTGCAGAGGCGAGGTCGCGGCTCAAGGTCTTCAAGCTGGTGCCCTGCACAATGACAAGGCAAGGCCCAAAGCCCTAAACGTAGACTAAAGCCTGCAAACCCTGAAATCCCTAAAGTGTTCGGGTCTAAGGCAGTGCCTTAAAGGAGGTGGGGACGAGCACGCCCGTGCCGGCCACGAGCATCTGACTGAGGACCCACTTCCTGACGTCCAAGCGGATGTGCCATTTTGGGGGCTCCTTGTTAGAATTCTTATTTATTCTATAATTACAGCATTATAATATCATATAACCCAAAACTCTACTCTGAAAAAACTATGGTCCCACTCGGGTACCGGTCACATGCAGGAGCATGTACACAGATATTGATGCGCGTACTTGTACATCCAACGACTCTCGCGTATATAGATAGACAGATCCGTCCGTCGGACATACATGCAATGCATGTTTCATGATGCGTGCCTACCTACCTACGTACCTACCTACCCACCTACATACTTGTCTACCCACCCACCCACCTGCCTACATCTACCTACCTCCCTTACCGACCACACAAGAGTAGCTACTGTACCTGCCGACCCACCCACATTCGCCCGTACAGAGACACGTGCACAGAGAGGCGCCAACATGCTGCACGTGATCACAAAAAATCAGGCTGTGATGGACTAAGAGAGACATGCAATCACACTTGACAAGGGTATCTCAGGCACAGATGGAGGTGTGGATTTGCATTCGGACATTGCGTGCTGGAATGGTGTGCCTGCCGGCCGGCGCGGGAGTGTGCGCAGATGTCCGCAGGCAGGAGGTTTGTAGGATTGTAGCGTACGCGTCTATGCCAGTGCCTGTGTCCGCTTAACTGAGTTGCATGTTTCTGCTGTGTTGATGCACGTGCAACTCGTGTAGGTACACATGTCTTACATACCAGGTTTCGCTTGTCAGCAGCAATGCATCTGGGCACTCCGGCGTGTTCTGGTAGTTGGCATTGGTGGCCACGGCTGTGCGCACCTTCCGAAATGTGCCCAACCACATCAGCGCGGTGAGGGCCTTGGGTGCCCAGTGGGCGCCGGACGTAAGATTGGATCATCTCCTCGAAGCCCGGTGGCTCCCTCGAGCCTGCAGAGGCTCGAATGCTCGGGTGAGGGCCTGTTACGTAGGATGCTCGAAGCCCGGGGCCTTCACGACAAAAGATGCTCGGATTCCAGAGCGCACCCCTCCGGCAACAGATGAAACAGACGGAGAGACTGAAATCAAAAACACTGGCAAAGGAGCTCGCCCGCATTGCCGGATACACAGACCCTATAAAACCCCAAACCCTAAAACATGCAACGCAGTCATCACCGTCATCAACTGCGCCCTCTCCTGGCGATCATCACCCCTGCAGGGCAGCCAGCTGCCGCGTCGGAGCCCTTGCCACAGTGCTTCCTGCAGAACAGTCGGAGCGAAGCACAAACATGCCGCTACGAACAAGTCCGATTGTATTGCGGGGCATTACCCATCCCAAATGCTGTGTATACATCATGGGCATGTTGTGCCATGTACCGGTGCACAGGGGCCCGGAACCGCAAGGGCCTGTACAGGGCTCCATATTAAGCTCCAGTTCGTCTTTACAAGACGAGGCGCCAGAACTCGGCGATTTGCCGGCGATTGAAGAAGTCGCCGTTCGCCAGCACCGGAATCTGCACAGCATCCCACCTCAAGCAGGAACCAGTGCAGAAGCCTTAAATCCGAAAACCATTCACAGCACTCCCCAAACTGGATGCACCATAAAACTCTCAGCCCGAAAGTAACGAACGCCGACACCACAGTTTGATTGAGGAGTGAGCTTCGGAGGCCAGCGCAAGCTTTCAGTAATGTCTACACACAAGTATTTCTCTGCATGCCTGCCAAAGTGTGGTCCACTGCGGGCATGCTCACACAAGAGCAAGACTGCGGTTGTCTGCATCTGTACATGGAACATCTCAATCGACAAACGCACGAAATACAACTATGTTACATGCATGTAACACACGTGCCAACCCACCAACAGCCATGCACACACACACACACAGAACTGCACAAAGGTCGCACATGTCCATTTGCATGCTAAGGCTACATACACGACCGACACACGACAGACAAGCATGTGCAAAAGCACAAGCATCGCCTGACACACACACACACACACTGACGTCCAGTTTATGCAGCCTACAAGCCTAAGCCAAAGTGTTCACAATGAGCGTCTCCGAGCCGCAGTCGACAGAGCTCGTCCCAATGCGCAGGCTCGGCGGGGCGCTCCTGCCGCAGGCGAAGGTGCACCTCACGGAGACCCGCGAAGTCCGCCGCGCAGACGCGAAATTTCACATCAACAACCAACATGCCCACTTCCCCCGACTTCCCCGTAGACCCAGGCACGGTGATGGCTTCGGCGCCGCTGCGCTCACAGACCTGCATGAAGTCTCGCCTTGGGGGCCCAGAGGCCGACTCTCGGTTCCCTCTCTGCGACTGACCTCCAATGCTCAGCATCCCCCCCCCGAGGCCGAGCCACGTCTTCTGCGTGGAGGGCAGCATCCGGATCTTGCATGTGAGCGTCGTCTGCCTTGGCGTGAGCCGCCACGAGATTCCGTCGTCGACAGCGCAAGGCAGCTAAAGTCTAGAAGAAAGGCAAAGCCCTTGCGCGTCAAGACTCACTGCACGTAACCTGCAAGTAATGGTGGCATTCGACAGCTGCTGTACGTGCCTGAGAATGCCACGCTGGGAGCTCCCTCCGCAACGTCTTGAGGAGATCCGCCACCAGTTCCGGCCTAACTCGGGTTCGGGTGTTTGGATTCGGAGACTGTAGCTTCTCTCGGGTCGCTTTCGAGATGAGCTCGCAGCTGGTCCAGCAGGGCCGCGCCCATGCCGCCCTTCACGCTGAAGGACTGAGCGCAGGCAGGAGAAGGAGACGGCAAAAAGGCCCGCTATAGGCCGCTAGGCCGGGGCCGGCGACAAGACAAAAGGGCTTTCAGTAAAGGCCTTGGGGCAGCCCATGTTAATGTCGATGCCCGACACCTGAGCAGCGCTGACGGAGAGGAAAACTTAGGGGAGCTCGACTGAGCTCGGCGCATCGTTGCACACGGTCTGGGCGGCCTCGCCAAAATCAGCCGGCAACAGGAAAAGACGGCCCCTGCGACCCTTTGCCTGCAGCGCCTGCACGGGGCTGGCCTCGGCGGCATCTCGCTCGCTCTCTCTCGCTCTCTCTCTGCATCCTCCCTCCTCTTCTTCTACACGACAAGGAGAAGCACCCGGCGGTGCCCAGCTGGAAAATCACCTTTCGCCTCTCGGCACCGCAGGGGCGTCGTGCTCACGGCAAGCACGAACGGTGCCAGACGCAGGCCTCTCCTCTGCGCAAGTAGAGAACACAGTCGCCTGCCTCGGTGGGAATCCATTTAGTACGAGAGCAAAGGTGAAGACGAGGCGGTGTCAGTAGTTCCTTTTTTCGCGCCGGGCTCCAGTCGTGTCTCCTCTCACTCCGGCGGAACATTCTGGCCACGGAGGAGCCGCTTCAAGCGCTCCTGTCAATAGCCCGGCAAAGAAAAGCATCGGACAAGCCGTCGAACAGAAGTGCGTGATCCTAGGTCCTAGCCGAACAACGAAAACTTCAAAGATGCGTGCCGCAAGACTTTCCCAAGAGGCATCCACTATCCAAGGCGATAGCAAGCGGCTTATCTCTCTGGCCATCTGAATCTGTTGAACATCCATCTCTGTCGCACTTTCAAGCACACTTACAACGTAGAAGCAGTAGTAGTAGTAGTAG
>CAJNDV010036784.1:307-20692 GCA_905221635.1 Symbiodinium sp. CCMP2456 | reverse complement strand
TGGGCAACGTAAAGAAGGACCATCCCTGGCTGTACTATGTCTACAGCCCTTCGGTACTTCAAGGGATCTAGCTGTATAGGGGTTTAGGGTTTAGGGTTTAGGGTGTAGGGTTTAGGGTTTAGGGTCTAGGGGTTTGCGGGTTTAGGGGTTTAGGGTTTAGGGTTTAGGGTCGACCTGAGCCCGGCCCTGATAGCTCTGTTTATTCTGGGCCCAGGATCTTGAGGCTGTTGTGGTGACGGTGCTGCTTTTTGGGGTTTTGGCTTTGGCTTTAGGACTTTAGGGTTTAGGGTTGAGATGACGATAACGAAGATTACGATGATGATGATGATGATGATGATGATGATGATGATGACGATGTTGATGATGACGAAGATGACGATGATGATGTTGATGATGACGATGTTGACGTTGATGATGATGATGATGATGATGATGATGATGATGATGCTGATGATGATGATGATGATGATGATGTTGATGATGTTGATGATGAGGCTCGTGACAAGGTTTTTGCAATGGTCGCTCCAGTGTTGCGACGCACCATCATGCTTTCAATCCGACTGCAAATTATAGCAGGCATCGCCGTTCAGCACTGACTAACTACCACCATCCGCTTCATTCGTCATCACAGAAAGTGTGCAGCAGAGAATGGTAACAGTAGTTGGCCCAGCAATAGCCTCAGTGATGCTAACGCAGTAAGTAGCACGAACATTGCAATGTCTCGCGATACGCAGCGGTGACAACATAACAACGACGCCGATTGCCACAATGAGAAAGACCTCGATCGTGAAACAAGTATAGTGGTTACACCTAGAACATTAGATAGAAAAGTGCTCTTCTACTTCGAAGGCGCCAAACGTTTGTTCCAGGGAACCCCTGCGCAGAACAGCCCCAGTGAACTCCAAGTGGAACGTCAAGGTCACAGAAACTATGTTTATACATATACATATATACACATACACAGTTAGCATGAAATATATTCCAACATAACAAAACCTGATAAAACATGATAACATGTTAGATATATGATCTTATATCATACTATACTATACTATACTATACTATACTACACTATACTACACTATACCAGACTAGACTAAACTAGACCAGACTAGACTGATACTATACTCTACTAGAATAATGTAAATGCATATGTACTGTCATATCTTACGAGATTATACAGTCTTAAACATACATAGATGTGCAATAAATCAATAAAGGAATAAGTAAAAAAAAATATATATATATATATATATACGTATATGTACATATATACATAGTTTTATATCTACACACATATATATATAGAGAGATAGGTATATGTGTAAAACCCTTTGGGCTTAGGGCTTGACCCGAATCCTCAGGTTTAGGGTTGAGGACATAACCAGCAACGCGTTGTCCTAATGGGCCCAAAAGACCGACCGTTGTAAGGAACTACGGTTGATGATATAAATTCAGCATAACAAATAATAAGGAATATACCATAATCCCCATAGTTCAGGGTCCTTAGGGTAATGCAGGATTTATATCATCAACAGTATATATCGAAACCATAATAAGGAACTCTAGAAAGGTAGGTTTTTTCGTCTACAGGTAGGGTTTAGGGGGCGTTAACATCATCTTCTACACCAATACTTCATCAGCCTGCACCACTGAGCCTGTCTCGCAGGACTTGTCTTCAAAACGTTCGAAGTGAAGCTTTCGTCTCAGTGACAGAGGGCCTTTCGGTGTAAGGTTTACTTCAAGGATCATGGGACTTAGTAAGTAGGGTTACAATTAAGTACTTATAATTACTTATAACCCCAATTAAGGTACTTATAACCCTACTTACTAAGTCCCATGATCCTCCAAGTAGGACTTTAGGATTGAGGGTTTTGGAAGTTTGGGATTCGCATGCGGCTTAGGGTTCAGGCTGTAGTTTTTGGCTTTGCTTTAGCTGATCAATGCCATCATCAGATGATCCTAGGCTTTCGAGCTCTTTGGGGTACTGCATAGCACTGTTCACCCCGAGCCGCAGACCTCAAAGTCTAGCCGTCTAGCCTGCAGCGGTTGCGTAGATTGCCAGCACGAGTCAAGATTTGCATATGCGTTGCCTCGCCTATCGGACCTAGCCGTTGCCCTAAGGGTCCAAGTACCGAATATTCATAATACTCTCCCAAGTATTACCTTAGATAACTACTATCTGCAACCCTAAACCCACAACTCCAAACCAAGCTGGTGACGACACAAATCAGTTCCAAATAAAGCTGCAGCGACTGCGACTCGCAAGGGGGACCGCTGCTAGCGCAGAAAGTATGCGTGGACAGAACGCCGGTCATCATTTGGATAGCGAGACCCTAAACCCTAAACCCTAAACTTCCTAAACCCTAAACCCTAAACCCTTACTGCGTTTACTGGCCTTTCGAGGAATGGAGCGACCGTGCGTCTACTTCCAGGATCTTCCAGGGGCCTTTGAGAAGAGTAGGGTTTATAGGGTTTAGGGTTTAGGGTTTAGGGAGTATCCTATCGCCTGCATGTGACCTAGTGAGTCCGGGCTTAGCATCTTTTTAGGATTTCTAGTGTCCCTAAACCCTAAAACCTCTAATCCCTAAACCTCTAAACCCTAAAGCCCTAAAGCCCTAAACCGCCTCCAAAACCCCAAGACCCCAAAGCCCGAAGCCTCCATTCAATCGGCTCAGTCCGTGCTTCATCTTTGATTTGAAGCACCAGCCTGCTACTGTTTATATAAGGGCCTTAATAAGTACCTATACTACTCTGGGGGTTCCTTATTTTTAATGAAAGTATCATATACCGCCTCAAAGCACTATTCTAATTGTTAAAGGCCCCTACATTACAGTCGCAGCACCGCAAGTGCTTGTCAATTCTCAAAGGCTGCTTGCAGAGCAGCCACGGCCGGATTTTGGATCAGGAGTCGATCTTGCGTGATCTGCGTGACGAGGAAGCCACGGTGCAAGAGGAGATGAAGTTAAACCCTAAACCCCAAACCCCTAAACCCTAAACCCCTAAACCGTAAACCCCTAAACCCTAAACCCTAAACCCTAAACCCTAAACCGCTGCAAGACCGAGTTGAGGATCAGAAGCCTCCTGAGCCTCCAAGCCTGTCACTAATGATACAAGTTCGGTTCCAGTCCAGGTCCTTCCCCAAAGGCTCCATGTACCTTTATCGTAGTTACCTAAGCCTTAAAGGGGTCCCTATATAGGTACTTTAGGGCTTAAGTATCTACTATAAAGGTACATGGAGCCTTTGGGTTCGTAGTCCTTTTTGTAGTAGAAGCCCCATAGTTGGAAGCCCAATAGACTCAATCCTCAAGCGTACTGTATAGGGAATCCCTGTACTACTTGTCCTTAATCCGGTTTCCAACATTTTGGGGGTTTACTATAACCCCTCTTCCTTACCAAGAACCCGGGACTTGGAGCGTTCATCAAGGCCAACCAGCCAACCATTCCAATCGTCGCTGGAGTTGGACGAGGACTGGATGCATCTGGCTCTTGAGGGGTTTTAGGGTTCAGTTGTTTTCGACTAAGGTTTCAATGAAAGGGTTTTAGGATTTAGGGTTTGGCAGGGTTTAGGGTTTGTTGGGAACCCATTATAGGCTATCTTCCCCTTAGCGTCATGACCATCTCACATGCACTGAGGTAGCACTCGGGGACAAAAAGCTGTTCCTCAGAGAGCTGCTGTGTCGATTTCTGCCTCTACCCAACTGGCTACTGTTAAGTTTGTGATAATTACTGCCCTCAGCGTGACATGCGGCTATTAAGCGTCGTGTTGAGCAAGTTGTTCCGCCGTCAACCGTCGCTTACTGCGAACGAGACGAGAGCGCGCACGCACGCACGCACACACTAGGCCGTCGGCATCATGCGCTCAATGGAGCACACGGATCCAGACTTCATTCCGAAGATTTTGTGGGAGGGGGGGTGTTCAGACCATAGTATGGTCCTTTTAACTTAGTAGCTCTTAGAGTAACCCTTGTAGTAAAGTTGAAGTCTTAGCCCAGCCTTCAGACCACGGTCGTGAAGTCAGGACCCGACTGCAATGAAAGGGACGATGACCTCCGGAGATGCGTCCTAGTCAGCGTTAATATAGGGGCCTAAAGAATTACCAATATCATTTTTGGGGGTTCCCTGTTATAAGTTGTATAATGGGCCCCAAACCCTTATTCGAATTATTAAAGCCCCTACATTACCAGGGTTCCTGTTTCTGATCTGAGCCTTAGTTCGCATAACGGTGATCTCTCGAAAATAGTGTGGTTTCCTTGTACTTCAATTTTTTCATTAGTACATAAACTAGCATAATATATATATATATATATTTATATACATATATATATATATATATACATATATATATATATAAGATGCATTCCATGTTATGGTTACACCTTAAACTGCACAGGGATTATCATCATGATGTAGGGTTTACGGTTTAGGGCTCAGGGTTTAAGCTCTAAACTCTATAAACCCTATAGCCCATCAACCCTAGGCACACAAACCCATACTATAGGAGCCTAAATAATTACCTAAATTATTTTGGGGCTTCCTTATTATAAGTCTAGTATAATGGGGCCGAAAACCCTGTGCCCTATGCTGATTATTCAGGCCCCTATATTCAGCTCCAAACCCAAGGCTTTGCAGAGCGAGCAATTTCTGTGTGATTCGAAGCCTTGTCGTAGTCTGCGGTCCCACATTAGTCGCATACTTGAGGCATATTCACGTGGGGACTGGTTAGCCCCAACCCAGACCCCCGGGAGGATCTAGAAAGTAGAACCCCAATTTGGGACCCTATACTACTAAAGGGCATTTATAGGACCTCCCAATAAGGGATCTACTTTTTGGATCCTCCCGGGGGTCTGGGAATTGAATGTTGGAAAGTTATGGATAACAATGAACATGTCATGTGCTCATCTGCACAGGGCGGACGGGCAACTGACAGCTCAGTCCGTGACTCCCCTGCCCCATGCTCGACACCTTGTGGCCCTGCGGCTATTTTCGGGTTTCAGGTATTTTGCACAATGACCATGTAGGAACCCTAAACCCCAGGAACTCAACCCCAGCGCCACCGCTCTTCGCCCAGCACATCCCAGCCCTGTCTATATCCTAGCAGAGCCTGTCTGAAACACACAAGCACCATATTGCTCCCCCACTATACAGCTACATAGGGGCGCTTCTATGTATATGTACATGTTTCTGCACATGTATACATGTCGTGTGCACACAGATGAATTTTGTATGCACACATGCATGTGAACACTTTTTGTTATACCGGAAGGATCCCAGAACCCTAGCAACTCGGTGTAGGCCCCATAATGCAGACCAGACCCTTCCCCCCAAACAGTACTTGGTAGTATTAGAGCATGCACCTTTGACCTGCTTGGGGCACTGTCATCTTCATGCATTCCACGGGGCAAATCTTTGGTTCCCCACCCTAAACCCTAAACCCTAAACCCTAAGCCCTAAACCCTAAACCGTAGCCATTTTGGCTCAAGCATTTGGCCCAAATCTGTTGACTTGCCTGCCCCTTGCCCTCTCCCCCTCAGTTTGGCCTGATCCCTCCGGAAGATCGCTCCCTTCACGTGCGGCCAGTTCCTCGTCTTGCCCTACCTCTTTGCTAGTCTGGCTCCGGGGCGACATAGTGAACGGGCGGCCACCTCTTCTACTTGTTCGGTGCCTTTGTACTTGGCTAGCGCCTCTTCGCCTGTCTGGGCTCCGGGACGACATTGTGATCTGGCGGCCACTCCCTCTACCTGGTCGGTGCCTTCAAACTTTGTCTTGGTGTGCTTCTGTGGGTTGTCCCTTTCCTGCTTCTACCTCCGCTGACGTGGGCTTTGTCTAGGTGGGGTGACTTCGGAGTGACTTGTGGTTTCCCTTCCTCTTCTTCCTCCTCGTCGAGGGTGAAGTCTGCACAGTGGCAAAGTTCTGATGTCCGTGCCTGATGAAGCTCCCACCCAGATCCTCAACGTGGATGAAGATGATGACATTGATGGGTCGCCAACAGAGGTCGCGGAAAACGAGTCAGACATGGATGTGGACGTTGCCGTGAAGAAAGAGGAGTCTGAGCCTGGGCACAAAATGGAAAAGAGGAAGCGCAGGGATGACGAAGGAGGCCCAGATGGAGGAGGCACCCGAGGTGATGATCGTGATACAGAGGAGAGCCCAACGAAGCGACCACCTCCTCGGGGAGATTTCCGCCAGGATGAACGGCCGGTTTCAAGCAGCGAACTCCGACAACTTCTTCAGCTACATGCGCAGGACATGAAGGAGGCCTGGAAGACGTTTGAGAACCGACTAGACAAGGCGGAGACCAGGCTTGACAAAACAGAGACCGTTCAACAAAAGCAGGTAGGTGACATTGCTTCCCTTGCTGGCCGTGTCAAGATCAATGAAAGGGATGTTCAGGCCATCAAGAAAAACAATGACAGCATTCAGCCGAAGCTGGACTCGCTCACCGAGGATGTCAAGAACCTTAAGGTCCAGCTGGAGGAGGTGAAGAACAGGGACCTGGATGCAAAAACTTCGGAGGGTGAAGTGCCCAAATTTGGACCCCCTGCTCAACCTGACCCTTGGGGTGACTACTTGAAACGACGGAACCGGCCTGCTCTACCAGGAGGACGACTTTCAGGACCCACTGCTCGAGTTGGTGAAGCCAATCCTGTGGGAGATGCAACGTTGGGACTGGGGCGAAATGATGGAGACACCCTCTCAGAAGAAGATCAACGTACATTGATAGTGGGTGGATGGCTCCAAGACACCAGGCGAGCAGTCATTGAGGCTGAAGCTGATGCGGTGCTCAAGTTGGCCGAGGTCGCTCCGCACTTGGATGTTGACAAAATCTCCGTCTTTGGACCCAGGAGAAGTGTTGGGATGATACGCTTCAAGCAGCGTGATGGGGAGGACTTTTCAATGATGAAGGAGAGGATGTGGAAAGTTGTTCGTGCCGTGGCCCAAGCAAAGGTGGTTTTCCAAAGCACTCGCAATATGGGTGAGGAGAGGAATGCGTGGGTGGCCTTCATGAAGACAAAAACGGCACGAGCAAGGACGGCACACATAAACATGGTCCGTCGGGTCGCCATTTCTTTGGCTGCAGACGTCAAGGATGAAGGAGGTGGGGTGCTAAACTTGGATCACACTCTCACGTCGGCCTACGATATGGATTGGGGTGCGGGCACCATCTGGTGTGGCCCCCAAAAGCTTGCGTCCTCCACTCATCGTCCACCAAAACAGGCCGAACTGGTTACCATGTCTGGTGGTTGGGTCAACTTGGATGCGATTGGGCTGGTGGCTGGCTGCACTGTCGAGGTTGCCAAGGCAGCCTTCGAGCTTGAGCTATGAGGCCCGGTCAAATCCTGTTTCACACCATCGTCCTCTTCGTGGCAGCCCAAGGCTTCATCGGGGGTGATGGCACCTGGTCTACCTGATCGGTGTGGAAAACACAGGTGGGGGAGGATCATGCAATGGAATTTGGGTGGTCAAGGGCTAAATTTGCTCGACATGGCTGCTCTCGATGCTGATATTTTGTTTGCACAGGAAATCTCACGTGCCCAGGATGGATGGACAACTGACGACTCTGAGCACTTTCACTGGGTCTCCTACCGTGACAAGGAGATGTGGCGTGGTGTTGGAGTGGGAATTGCAATTGACAAATTCGACTGTGTCATCTCTAAGGTGGCGACGAGAAGGGGCATTTGGGTGCAAGCACGACTTGTTGGACTGGGACGTGTTGTCCTTGGCTCTCTTCACGCTTTCACGGGGGTGACAAACGCTAAATACCAGGCCGCGGTCATTGAGTTTATGAAAAGCTGCCCGACTACATGGCGACACCTTCCAGTTCTTTGTGGTGCAGACGTGAACGAGACCATTCCTTGGGTGGATGCAGAAGTTGATGGCAATCGCTGTGGGGTTGACATGCTTGCAGCTGGCTCCAGTAACTTCAATGTGTTAGTTGAACAGTTCGCGGAAGGTGGTCTCCGCCCTGCACCTCCTGAAGTTGGACAATTCAATACACCCACCCACTATCCCCGTGACGAACTTCGTACAGGTCGTCAGATTGACATGCTCTGGCACCGACAACTCTCCCTTGGCAAGCTCTACATTGAACCTGATCGACGACATCTCATTGGTACCGACCATGCGGCAATCTGGGTTGACGTCTACACAGCACGGCCTGGGAAACAACAGTGGGGCAATGATTCCAGACCGAGATGGATGTGCAGCCAGTTGCCCACTGTGGACTCCATTACTGCGGTTGAGGATGTCAGCCGTCTCGCCTATACATGCACCGCTCCCAAGATGACCAAAGGGTACAAAGATGACTCGGAAGTCAAGGCGGCTTTTAGTGCGGCGAGAGAGGCCAAGAACAACAATCGCCTGTGGAAAGAGGCTCACAAACTTCGTCGACGGAATAGAAAGGAATGGCAGCGCCAGCGACTCTCCGCAATTCTCCAGGGTGATTGGACCCAGTTACAAAGAGAAAAGGAAAGGAAAAGAGGATGGTGGGGAGGACTTCTTCAAGATCGTTCTTCCGCTTGCCTTACAGGAGAGGTCAAGGAACACTTGGAGGCCAAGCTTGTCAATAATTGCATGATGGATTGGGACGACTTGCTGGAGGAGCATATCACCAATGTCGAGCTTGGGGAGATCTTTGAGCCGTTCACCGTGATGGATATGCGCATTGTCCTGCAGGAGATGAAAACAGCCAGTGCAGTTGGTCCAGATGGTGTTTGCGTTTCGCTACTTCGGGAGATTGCCAGTCATGACACCCTTGCACCTCAACTTGTGGCACTGGTTAACCGCATCGTGGAGGAGACGGAGATGCCGGTTCCGTGGCAAGACAACTTCTTGGCACTCCTTGCCAAAGTTGACCACCCCACCTCGCCGAAGGACCTCCGGCCTATTTGTGTTAGCTCTGTTTTTCGCAAGATGGTGACAAAGATGGTTTGTTCGCGTGCCCTCCCAGCTCTCCGTACAGGATCACGATGTTCAGGCTGTGGCAAAGGCCGCCAAGCTGCGGACGTGATTGGTGCAGTCTCGAGGGTGAGAGATGTTTCGCACGAGTGGAAGCTCCCCTTGCTACTCTGTAAGCTGGACATCTCAGGAGCCTTCGACAAGCTGGACAGGCTCAAAGTGGTGGAGTTCTTAAAGGCGAACCTTGGTGCCCATCTCCTGCCTCACGAACTTCGCTATCTTTTGGCTCAGCTTCGCACATACAAGCTCATGGGGAAGGTGCCTGGGGGGGAATTGGTTGAGATCTCGCCCAACATCGGCATCAAGCAGGGGGCTCCGGAAAGTGCAGAGCTGTTCGGAATGGTGATGGATGCGATGCTTACACGTCTTCTTGACACGAAAGGCTGGCAATCGTTTGGGACCCTCGATGTCGATCTAGGGGTTGATTTGATCTTTTACCAGGACGACATTTTTGTCTTCGAGAAGGATTTCATCAAGCTCTGCAAACGCATCAGGGCGCTTGAGCGCTACCTCGCGCGTGCAGGTCTCCACCTCGCCACCAACAAGACCAAAATTGTCGCAAACCCTTTCTTTAGAGGAGTAAGAAAGGTGCAAGTTGGAGGGGATATCTTCACCGTCGCTCCTGCCACGGAATCGTTGAAGGTCTTGGGGCTTGCTTTCTCTCTACACGAGCCCCAGTCACAACAAGCCAAAGAACTTCTTGGTCGAGCAAGAGGCGCTGCAGCAAAACATCGTGATCTCCTTCAAGCTGATGCACCGTGGGGGAAAAAACTGTACATGATCTCCACACTGGTGTCGTCACAGTTCCAATGGACGGCTGGGGCTGTGTTTTGGTCACCTGCGGAGCTGCAACAGGCCAACACCCTCCAGCTCCATGTTCTGAGAACTGCCTTCAAACTCCGTCGCCGAGGGGGAGAAAGCTGGCTGACATGGAACCACGATGCGGGACTGCCGCTGCTGGCTTGCACAAAACCAGGTGCCCAGGTGGAGCACCACCATTCTTCGCCTGCAACATACTCTCGCTGGTCACTGGGCAAGAAGAGTCGAGCTGGTTGGCCCTCGGAGTCTTCCTCTTCCTTCCCTGCCGATGAGAACACTAGAATGGCGAAGCACGTCATGGTGGAGACGCCAACAGGCACTTAGCCCGACTGTTGGAGTTAGACATGTTGGCCACGTCTATGTGCATAACCTCGAAAGACAGCTTGCGGAAGTTCATGGGAACGAATGGAGACTCCTTGCGAATGACCGTCAGAAATGGACCAGAGAACGTGAAGCGTTTCTTGCTAAATGGGATATGAAGTGGACTCGGAGTAGACAGTTGGCCTTGACCTGCTGATGCTAGTGGGTGACTCTTTGCCAGTATGGTGTGAAGTCCGACATGACTGAGTTTTACTGGCATTTGTCATCGTGGCTCTGTTTTCGGCAGGTTGGATAGATGCGACCCTCCCTGAAAGTATGTGATCTCAGAGTTTCTTGCATTTTGGATCTTCAATCTTGAGCGCCTGCGCTCCTTTCCGCATGTGATGTTTTACTTTGCTCACTACATGTTCGCGAACTTGCAGCAGCACAAGTCACTCACTCACGTCCATGAAATACCTGTCTCCGGTGTCGATCGTGAATTTGGCTCCAGGTGATTTTGGATCGTCCTCCCACAACATCGCCATCCGTGTCCATAATGGAAATGCGCTGTCGGTTGCACTCCCTGCTCCTCGTCTTTGCGTCGTGCCTGTTCTTCGTGGTGGAGCCCGCTGGCAATGTTGATGAGGAGGATGAATATCCAGGCCATCTATGGGAATCACACATGCCGGCCTCCTCTACCCAGACGCCCTTGCAAAGCGCCTGGACGGCTGACCTGGACGATGACACTCCCGCTGTACCTCATGGAGTCCCTCCGTCCACCCCTTCCTCGTCCTCAGCGCAAAGTGCCTGGATGCCCCAGCAGCATGTGGTCGACCAGATGGGCCCCTTCCCGCAGACTCCCGCCAGTGCCTGGGATGACTTTGGAAACTCTTCGTCTTCGGCCTCTTCTCGACCTCTGCCTGGATCTGACCCCAGGGTGATGGCCTACATGTCCTCGGCCTGGGATGAAGACCTCTGCCTTGGCCTTCAGCAGGACGAGTTTGACCATGCAGTGGCTACAGTGAACAAACAGGGATCACAAGTTGCTGCAGAAGAAGAAGATGAAGATGATGAACCTCCTCGTGCACTACCTGAGTGGGACTGGCCTGAACCCAGTGAAGATTACGTAGTCGCGTTGGGAACTTCCGCCTCCTCCTCTACGACACGTTCCTCTCCGACACCGTGCACTCCGGCCTCTTCCTCTACGACACGATCTTCTTCGTCATCGTGCACTCCGGCCTCCTCCTCTACGACACGATCTTCTTCGTCATCGTGCCCTCCGACCTCGTCAACCGCATCTTCGAGTGCCAGCTCCTCAAGATGCCCTGGGGAAATTGACTCGCAGACCTTCTACCCGACCTGGACTTTGGACACCAGAACAGGATGCCACGAAAGCAACTCCGGCCAACTATGACTGGGTTGAGATGGTCATTGACAAGAGGCGCCTGCGAGGAAGACCCTCGCGCACCACGCAGCCCGGACAACGGGGTGCAGCTGAAGCTGCACCGCAGGAACCTGGTATCACCTCTCGTTTTGGGGTCACCCGTGTTGGGCGAGATCGATGGCACAACGCTGACGGAACGCTAAGATATCGGCTCCGTGAACGTCTCGCTGCCGCACATGCTCCTCAAGCTCTTCCGCCCGTACCAGAAGAAGACCCGCCAGCTGAACCATGGTTCCAGATTACGGGCGTTGAAGGAACGGACCCCACCAGTGGGGACACTCTGCTACATGGCGTGGACGCAACGGGCAAGGAATTCACCGTTCGGTCTGGACCCCAACCAGACAGCGAACAGAGTACGACAGCTGGTGAAGAAGCAGATTTGGCCGACACTGAGTCTGGGATGTCCTCCTCCGACGGTGGCTCCAACCAAGCAGTCGGCTTCTGGCGGGGAGGAATCTGGCACAACCGCCCTCGCACCGAACAGGAACTTCGTTCACACCGAGGAGGTGGGGGTGAAGTACGTGCCCGAAGAAAGAAGGAGAGGATGCAAGCCTACTTCGATGGTCGTTGGAAGCCTGCCTGGCTAGTACAGTATGCCAATGACCGCCGCCAGCGTGAAGATGCCGCCTCTCTAGCCCAGGAGGAAACACAGGGTGAGTCGAATGTTTCCGGGGTGACTTCTCCGGAGCAACATGCCTGGTCTACCGCAAACTTCGCTGGGGTGACATCCTCTACAGTGACGCCCTCCAATTGCGATGACACTGAGTACCCAGGCACTGGCTGGGTGACTTGGACCCCCTCCACCACATGGAATGGCACTACAACGTGGAATTGGCCATCCACATGGTCGAACTCTTCGTGGTCCACCTGGTGGTCGTCGGCGACATGGGATGGTTGGCAGTCAGTGAGTGACCGTTGGCAGTGGGAGGAAACGGAAACTCAGCACGCTTCGACCTGCATATGGACGCCTGCCTCGTCTTCGTCTTCCACTACCACGACTAGTGCGCCAGGTGAGGATGACTTTGAAGTACCTGTTGTGCCGGGCCTTGGTCTTTTCGCTGATGTGCGGACTCTCGAGGAGGAAGTCACCTGGCTCATGCAGCTTACCAACAGTGAGCAGGCCACTCTACGGGAAAATGGGCTCACCCAGGAAAACGTGCACAGGGTAGAGGAGTTGTTACACCAAATCGATGATCGCCAAATTGATGGCACTGGACCTGAGGCCCGCTGGGCTCTAGCACGTTTGACAGCGCGGCTTGAAGATGGAGTTCAGACACTACAAGTGGTATTGGACATTCTCCTACGGCGACTTGTCCCCCGAGGCTACCTTCCCTTGCAAAGGATCCCTGGTGAGGAGCTTGCGCGCATACGTTGGCTGAATTGGGCGAGACAGTTCACCACGATCTTCACGAGGCAGCTGGAGGTCAACTTAGCCGCACCACTTCAGCCGCAAGAAGTGGATCCTACAGAGGGAATCTCGATGGCATTCCACACGGCCGCTCCTTATGAACCCCCTTCCTCTTCGGGGGTGCAGACCAGGGACCGCAGCCGCAGTCCTTCTCTGCAGGTCAGGCGCCCAAACTCGGTGGGCCTCTCTTCCTCGCCTGGTGCTTCAGTTGAGGAAGAAAGTGAGGAATCAGCTGCAGACCCAGACGCTGTAGTGGACCCGGCACTGCAAACTGGAGTGGACCCAGCCCTACTTCCCGGCATTTGGAGAGACCCGCCCCTTGAGGACCTGTCGGCGGACAACAGTGTGTTTGGGAGATCCACTTCCTCAAGAGGCACAGCCTCCACCACCACAATGGGCGCTCCTCAGGTGTGTTTGGGGTCAACCACATCGTCGTCATCTTGGAGTACCAGCTCGGCTTCCACTACATCGTCTTCTTCCCCGACGACATGGAGCGGCTCTGTTGTGTATACTGTGCCCTCGACAAGTTCCCTAGTTCTTCCGTCTTCGCCGTCTTCGCCTGGGGACGAATTTGTCGGGATGCAAACTGCAATGATGAGGGTGAACTCCTGGACTACTACTTCCACTACCACGACCGGGGTCGAAGGGATGGCGAACACTGATGGGCTTGTGGCAAACGAGGAGGCCTACGAGGCGTTCTTCCCACCCTGTTCTTCCTCAGTGTGGCCTCTTCCTTCTGGAACGGAGGGTGAGAGTCTGGTGGTGTCTCTGCACTTGGGCTCCCCTGCTTCCTCTACCTCCACCACGACCTCGTTGCCGAGGAGTGAAGACGTGGTCAAGGACGCCATCAACTTGGAACTTCAACACGCAGGCACAGCCGATGTTGTCGATGTTCTTCGTAGACTTCTTGACCGACAAAGGCGCCTACAGCACTGTTTGCGCTTGGTTGGCGCCGCGTTGGAGGAGTGCTTGTGCTGGGTGGCAAGAGGGAGATATGCAAGGCCCTACAACGCTGCGACAATGGAGGTTAGATTGTGGGGCGTGGTCAGCAGAGAGGCGGCTCAAGGTTCATCGGGGGCGTCCTCGGCCTGCACGGGCCTTTCTGCCCCTCAGGCAGTTCTACTGCAGCCGGACTTGCCCCCCACGCTTGAGGCTCTGCAAGGGTGCTTTTCCTGGCGTTGAGGAGCATGTCGTGGCAGGATATAGGCGCAGGGGGTGGCGGGTCCACGTGGAGCAACTCTACATGGCAGCAGGCAGAAGATGCCCTAGAGGAAACTGGCCGGCGGAGGATGATAGGGAGCTCTACTATGTCCAGACCGACGAGGAAGAGGTGATCTCCAACTTTCCACAACACGTGCCGCTGCCAGAAGATCCTCTTCTACACCGACAAGTCCGAGGCGTTGCAGCTCGTCGCCGTCTCCTTCGTGCCCGTCCAGTACCCACCTACGGCATGGTCACAGCGAGACGAGTACATGTTGGAAACCTGGTCGAAGCTGCTGGAGGGGACCAGGGCACTGGCAATGACACTGTGGTACCTGGCCGCTCCGCTGCAGCTTCCTCTGATGGCCCTCCGCTCCTTCCTCCTACCGTCCATGGCACTGGCAATGGTTCGCGTCGACGGGGTGCTGGAACAAGGTCATCGTCGGCACGGAGAGAAGCTCGTATGGACCGAAGCCGAAGCCGTGATCACGATGGGGATGGTGCCTGACCCCTTCGTGACCGTGGATGGGACTACGACGCACGACACAGTGAGAAAACGCTGAGTTACCTCTGGCTTGAGTGAGTGGTGTGAGCGTGGCTAGGAGTTTGTGTTGGTTTTCTTTGGTGCATACTCCTATGGAGTGAGCCTTCTGACCTCGTGCGAGAGAAAGGGCTATTGCATTTTTTTTAAAAAAAAACCCTAAACCGAGGTCACAGATCTTGAGGACCTCTTGAGTGGCGTGACAGACCTCAGAGAGGACAGCACGATGTGTCCCGGCAATGAGCCGGAGGTTTACTTAGTTCAGGGTTTAGGGGTTTAGGGTTTAGGGTTCGGGGTTCAGGGCTTTAATTTGAATTATGCCAATATACCATCTGCATGAGAAGATCTTGAGCGTGATGCATACATACACGTGCATTCTTTTACAGGCCCTACAAGAATTACACATACCCTTTAGGAGGAGAGGTATAAAGCGCTATTGATTGATGTTCTTTTCCGAACTCAGTAGATACCTTCCCTAGTCCATCCATGTCGAACATGAAGCCGTTAACCCTAAACCCTAAACCCTAAACCGTTGATCATCAGCTCAGGCGCATTTCTCCCAAGGCGGAGAAGATGAACTCAAACGACATGACGATGTCGATGACCTCGGACCCGTGTGGGAGTGAGTTCCGTGACCCTAAGGGTCCAAGTACCTAAGAATCATATACTCCCCCAAGTATTAACCTAAATAACTACTATCCGCAACCAAAGTACCTTATTATTGGCTCCTTTGGACCCCTAGGGTGAGACAGCGATGCGTGTAAGTTTTCATGCATAGCTGGTTCGAGAATCTAGGCACCTTGATTGCTAGACCAGGATACTGACTGGGCTATGCTACACTATTGTAGAATATTTCGAACAAGGAAGCCTAAGAACAAATGCAGTTAGTCAGGCTTCTACATTACAGGGCTTCTGCCCGCGATGAATTGTCTGTTCCTTCATTCGAGGGCTCTCTGCGGAGGGGTGTTCAGAGTGGGATCTGCAGCTTAATCAATTGCATGCCTTAGACCGGTTTTAAAGCTGGCAAGGATTTGCAAGGGGTTTCGTGCAGTTTAGGGTTTGGGCTGTAGGGGATTTTGTTGCTCTATGGCAGTTGATGGGTGAGTTTCGTAGCAGTTTATTGGCGTAGGTGTCTCTTGCATCCTCCATTCGAGGCTTGTTTTTCGACATGTTCTTTTGGCTTGCTGCATGAACCAGAGTCCTGATATACATACACGAGAAGAAGCCCAACAAGCCTAAACCCTAAACGATCTCGTCGCTCAGCTTCCCTGCACTAAACCAGCAACAAGTCATGTAATCAGACTCTTACCAACAAACCCTTTAAGAGACCATTACCTCAGACTCTAAACTGGTGCGACCACGAAAACTTTAAACCCTAAACTCAAACCCTAAACCCTAAACTTTAAAACGAACGCCTTCCTCCTTAAACTCAGAAAAAAGTCTAGACCCATGCAAGCCGACCCGACGGAGGATCATTTTGAGGTTTTACGGTTTAGGGTTCAGGGTTTAAAAGTCCTGAGGTTTAAGCGCTTCAAGTTTTAGGGCTTGTGCTCTGGGTGCTTACTGGTAGGGGGTGTGAAGCCAAGGCACGGCATTTTGACAACAGTACGATCCGAAAACTGAGCTGTGCATCGAGGATGACCTGCTGTTTTAGCATGCAAAGGCTTACGCCCAAACCGTGCATCGAAGTTCCTGAACCTTGCATGTACTTGTAACACGGTACCTAAATCTCACACCTCGGTGAAAACGGTAGACGCGGCGAGGAGTATGCGGGCAAGTTGTCGCCGAGCTACGCAAACAGTTGCCTGGTCACGAAGTTTTCCGGGTTTTTGGGGCTTGGAGTCTGGAGTTTGCACTTGTTTCGGTTCTTTAGGGGTTTAGGCTTTGGGGTTTTAGGGTTTGAGGTTTAGGGGTTCAGGGTTCAGGGTTTAGGGTTTAGGGGTTTAGTTCAGGTGTTTAGGGGATTTAGGGTTTTAGGGTTTAGGGTCTAGGGTTTGCTTGGCTTGGTATTGGGCCTTGTGTCTGGTTTCAGCATAGTGGCTCGCCTGCTGATGGGAGGTCCATCGGACGGACTTTTTGCTAGGGGCCTAAATAATTACCTATACTATTCTGGGGGGGCCGGGGGGGTCCTTATTTTAAGTATAGTATAATATACTCCAAAACCCTTTTAACTAGTTAATTAGGCCCCTGCATTACCACCATCACCACCACGAGCATCATTATGATTAGCATCATTATAGCATGATTGTCATCATCATCATCACCCTTGTGTGCCCTGACGCAGTGTTTTGTAGTTGCCAACACAACAACCAACATAGAAGTCTAAATACTCCATCTTGGTACATAATGTCACTCTTTGGCACGCTTCTTTACAACTCTAGTGTAACACACCCCAAACCCTTTTCCATTGATTCACGTCCGTGTTGCGAGAATTAGATATAGAAGCCTTGACAAATTTCCATCCGAATTATAAACTACAAGGGAGCCCGAAACCTTATTCTATTTATTTTGTTGTGGCCCCTACATTAGTCGTGCTTGTACGGCGTGTCATGCCGTTGAGGCCACCTCAAGGCGCAGGCAACTGTCGAGCAGCTGCCCTTCGGCCAGCGCTTGTCTTTAGCGTTTTAGGCTGTATAGGCTAAAGCATTCAGGGCTGAGAGTTTGGCGTTTATGGCTTATAAGGGTTCAGGGCCGTTTGGGGTTTAAGGGTTTAGGGTTTGCGGCTGAGGTGTTGGGGAAAGGTCGAGGGGTTTAGGACTCCATGAGCCCTAAAACCCGAAATTTTGAACCCAAAGACGCAATTCCTAAATCCTACATCCTTGACAGGGGTTTTGGTGGACTCCGAGGCCTTACGCAGGGATCACGAATCACAAATAGTTACATTGTTTCTGAACTGAACTACTTTTCCATCTATTTTCAATACTGCCCTGCAGATACCATATTGTACAAACATTGACAATTCAAGACTTACATGTGCATTTGATCTTGTACTAACCTCACAATTAAACATACCTACACACATACCTATACATACCAGTATGTACATGCGTACATGCATACGCACAAACACATGCACATACGTACATTCGTACGTACGTATGTGCCTTCATCCATGCAAGCATGCAGGCATGCATACAGTCGTACATGCGTGCAAACACATATGCATACATATATATATATATATATGTATGTATGTCTATACATGTATATACACGTATGCATGGCCAGCTGCGTACGTATTCACCCCATACTCGCACACATAGATATCGACTTCGACATAACCATAGGCATAGACATGGACAGGCACGTGCACATGCACATAGACATACACATCATCATCATCATCATCATCATCATCACACAGCATTCGGGTTCATGTTAGACGAACACATCGGAGTGCACCACCACTTCTGGATACTGACCGAAAATCATCAAAATATTGTGACCGCTGCTCGGTCTTTCACTGAGAAAAGAAGGCACAGCTGGCGTTGCAGCTAGAACCGCCACACTACCACTACAGCCCCCACCAGAACATTCACAAACGGCCTGGAGCACCGTAGCAGGCAGGTGACAAAGGGACCCGCACCTTGCTCAAACTGTCCTCCCTACACCCTAAACTCTAAACCCTAAACCCTAAACCCTAAACCCTAAGCTTGAATGTCTCACTCCAAGCTGGGCTTCGGAGTTGTGCCATACCTTAAGAACCCAAAACCCACTTTTTTGTAGGGTCCCCATAAATCCCATATTAGGGTTTATAATAAGAACCTACAAAAAGTGGGTTTTGGGTTCTTAAGGTAGTTCTCATGATCACCCACCTTGGTCAAGGCTGCCATTCGATTTCCAGGCTACTCCATTGAAGGGTGCACGGAAAAGTAAGGCCGCATAAACTTATTGGCAAACGTCTTCTTCATGCGAGCATATACACGACCTTGTTGAGGAGACTTATCGGCGACCGCGGTTGGCATCATCCACATGGTTCTGCAGTGTCGCTTTAAAACTTAGCCTCTAGAGTCACGGAGATGAAAGCCACCCCGTTGAGGGCAGACCACAAGTGAACACGTGGCTTTCCAAGATCATGGTTCTCCCCCTGCCCCGAATGCGATCCGCAAAGGTAGTGGTTGCATTCTTTGCGGCGGTAACGAAGTCGTTCGTTACTGCCGTAAGAATGCAGCACGTCGGAGCATACCCACCAACGCACATGTATTTCGCTTGTTATGCATAAACGCCTTTGCATGGGTGTTTGTTTGCATGTGCGTATGTATATTTGCACGCCTGTGTGTGTGATCATGTGCATGAAATCTCGGTTCTGCGGTGCATATGCTTCTTGTTAGTCACAGCTTTGTGGGAGGATACTGGTCCGAACTCGAAAGGGTTTAGGGTTCAGGGTTTGGGGTTTTTGGTCTAGGGTGGGTTTGTGGTTTCCGGTTTTCGGAATCCAAGCATCCAAGGTTGAGCGAATACGCCCCGGGCCGCACTGAGTTGATGTTGATCAGGCAGCCGTCCCTTTTTCTATCAGTTCACAAGTTGCCACATTCAATATGCTTGTCGACAGCAGTGCTACGCGACTTCCTGCAGATGTAGACGATGTATCACATGACATGTACTATACCGCATGAACACTGTAGCGTTATGCTAGAATACAGTTCCCTGTTCGACAAGTATTTTCAGACTATCGTTTGGTCTTTCGCCATCTTGCGGAAGGGAGACAAGCTAACCTACACTTTAGAATAGAGTGCTAAACTCACCAGTATCACTTGAGACCGGATTTAGGGTTAAGTGTTGAGGGTGGCTGTTGAAGGATGGCAGGCTGGTTCTGGACAAGGCTATCAGAGTTCAAGGCTCAGATCTTAAGGATTAGATTCGCCATTTGTTGGGATGTTGATCTGATGAGGGGCACCTGACTCAGGGTCCCTTTATCTTCTGAAAAAATCTCCGGGAAGTCTGAAAAGAAGACGGACATCTAATGCAAAGGTCTGAGTAATTTACAGATCATATCTTTTACTGGCTCTAGATAGATTATACTCTCTTCTACAAAAGGATTATCGCCAAAACCTATTCTTACCATTAAGGCCGCTTGAATATGTCGGCTGTTTGCTGGCCTTCTGGGACAACTCCTGAGCAACAACCCTCACCGCAGAAGCCCCAAATCGTACACAGTGACTGCAATGTCTCTGACTTCTTTGTTAGATTTTTCAGGATTTTAATAATAGAGTTTATAGGGTTTAGCGGGTTGAATTTAGTTTTCCATTGTTTCTTAATCGCACATATGTTCAAACGAGAACAGGATCCCGCGCCTGCGAAGGAGTTCGGAGTTTCTTGCAATGCAGTGTAGAAACTCTATGAAACCCGGATTCTCCAACTAGGTTTGAAAGTTTCCGAAGATACAGAGCGCCTGTATAGACTTGAAGCGGTGTAGTCTCCTTGTAATAAGAGCATGTCTCAGCTGTTCTTTGCCGGAAACCTCATCAAAGTCTATATAACGCTTACCATGAGGATTCAAGGTCCTTATCTATGGGTTCGTTATGTCTAAAACCGCCCAAACTCCTATACTAAGAAGTTCTTGGGCCCTTAGGGTTATAGAGCCCCTCGAACCTAGGAATCGATCTGGTCTGTGACCGTAAACCCAAACCCTAAACTCATTGCCCAGTAAGCCCCTAACCCCCTGAAGCCCTACACCCCCTGCATTTTTGAAGTCTTAAACCCTAAACCCCAAAC
>CAJNDV010036783.1:8235-21479 GCA_905221635.1 Symbiodinium sp. CCMP2456 | reverse complement strand
CTATTGGGTTTAGAGTTTAGGGTTTATTTGTACTGCGCCATACTCCACCTCAACACTAGAGTTCCACTTCGATAGATGCACATCTTTTTGCATAGCATAAGAACAAGTAGCCGCCCAACCGTGAACACACCATGTCCTGTCTATTCGGTTTCCCAGATCTTCCAAGATCCCTTAAGCAAGGAAGATACTTTGAAGTATGGTAGGGCCCTAATATGATAGACGGGGCATTCCTGAAATAGGGTAACTTGGTACAAAGTCCATAAAGGGGTATCGGACTGTGTGGGTGTAGGCAGCCAGATCCGACTTCCAACGAGACGCTCTTTTAGAAAGAATTTAGAGTTTACGGTTTCGGGTTTAATGCTCTTGTAGAAAGAAGCCAGAAGGCCTGGTTACAATTATAGATTATAATATACCCCAAACCACCATTCTAAAAATCAAGGGCCATGTATCAAATCCTAAAGCCGTTACAGTAGATCCTCTAAAGCACCCCTCTTCTGATGCGTAAGGCCGCTACATTAGGGTCAATGGTCAGCTAGGTTCATGGCTAGGATCTTTTATGCAGAAAAGTAGGTCCCTAAACCCTAAACCCTAAACCCTAAACCCTAAACCCTAAACCCCAAACCCTAAAACCCTAAACCCCCACAAAAAGGGGGGTGTGAGCCCACAGGTCGGTAACGGCTTGAATAAGAAGAGGGCTCCGTTAAGGGATCTACCACGGGTTCTCTTCTAAGAGTTGCTAGGGTTTTCCAGGGTTTAGGGTTTAGGGTTTAGGGTTTAGGGGTTAATGTAGGGGCCTCAATATCCAGACCTCCCGAAATGCCCTGAGTAGTTCAGGAACGTACGTTGAATTACAGAGGGAAGCTGCAGTCAGATCCTGCATATGATTTAAGGTAGTTCCTTAATTCAGGGATGTTGGAACGTCTGGGTATTTTGCGTGAGGTCAAGGGTCCTAAACCCTAAACCCTAAACCCTTTATAAACCCTAAACCTCTTATAAGCCCTAAGCCCAACCCTAAACAGGGGTAGCTTTCCGCTTTCGAGTCGCAACGGCTCGGCCTGAGCGGCGAGTTGCGAATTTGTTCGGGGCTTGAGGGTGATTAGGGTTTAGAGTTAGGGGTTCATATCGGGTTGCGGGTTTAAGCGTTTAGGGTTTGGGGGTTTAGGGTTTAAGGGTGTAGGGGTTTCGGGTTGCTCACTCCCTGCCTGCCCACGTCTGGCCGTGGATGCTTCTCTGATGGTTTGAAGCCAGCCGGTCGTGTAGAAAATATGCAGGCTTAGAGGCTACGTAGGCTATCGATAACACCTGTAAAGGCATAGAGGCCACTGTAGCCGCATATCTACAACGACGAACAACAGCCCCGGCAGCTCAGTATCCCAAACCCAAAGCTTGCGGACCATGAAAGGGCCCTACTACCAACCCTAAGTTTTATGTTATGGACCACCAAAACGGTTCCCACCCTAAGACCCTCAACCCATGGAGCAGAACATGCCGTACCCTATACCTATAAACACCATGCCTAGTGGTATTCACGACTCACCTGATCCTTGCAGCTGCTGGCCGCGCATCCATGAAGCTGCTGGCAGATGTTTTCCGGCCGCCATGCAGCGCCGCGGTTAGACACCATGTCCGACTGGAGGTGATCCTCCTCTATGTGCCGTGTATCTGCGCGGTCATGGTCGCTCTGATAATGCAGGGGCAAGAAGCACCATTCAGGTTCCTTGTCCCCTCGTTAGAGCGGCTGTTCGCTGGTTGTCCCAAACCCAATCACTGCTAGGTGAAGGGCAGCACCGTGATCCAGAAAACGTCGAATCCCTCAAACATGTCGAAGTCACCAAGCGCCAAAGAACTGAAGCACCAGGTACCGAACATACCTTACTTTGCACATCGTGATGGCATTTGTATTGTCGGCCATTGGCCTCTGGCTCTGGCAGAAGGATGCCATGCTTTGCAACAGTACTCTGTTCCCGTGTCATCTTTCGGCTGCATGTTGGTTACATGAATGCAGGGTTTAGGCCTGTTTCGTGTGTATGGTTTTATGGAGTTGTTTATGTTCTGTTCTTTGTTTAAGCACTCTTCGGTTTTCTGACAGCTTTCTCTAAGTGACGAAGACCAGATCTATCGGCTAGGGGACAGTCCTCAGTTCGAGATGAGTCAGCATGATTTTTTGGAAAGATTAGGGTAGGCGATCGTGTTTTACATTCTCTTATGTGAGGCTATATTAAATGAGGTCATATTTTATTGTAGTTTATGATAGTACAGGTAGTATAGTATAGTGCAGTATAGTATAGTACAATATAGTCTAGCATAGTGGCAAAGTATAGTAAAGTATAAAAATATAGTATAGTAGTACGTTCGTTGTCCGATGTTATTGGACAGTATAGATAGTACAGTATAGTACAGTATAGTATAGTACATTAAATTTACTGGAGTACTCTAGCAAGTATGTTGTCATATGATTTTGCAGAGTACGGCACAGCACAGTATAGCACAGTACAGTATACGATAAATTAGTATGACACCGTATAGTATAGCACATTATAGCATTACAGTAGTTTAGTACAGTATAGTATAGCATAGCATAATATGGCATAGTATAGTATAGCATAGCATGGCGTAGCAGAGCATAGCATAGCATAGCATAGCATAGCATAGCATAGTATACGGTCGCAGTACAGTGTAGTACAGCAGTCTATTGCACAGTATTTTTAGGTTGTGCCATAATATATTTTCGTCGTCTTTACTATATCCTAACATCCCCGTGCATCGCACAGAGGAGTACTTCATTTCAATCAACTCTCTTCCTAACTAAGGCCCCTGTGTCTTCCAGCAACCTCTATGAACAACATTTGAAGTGCCCTTAATGCCCCTAAACCCTAAACACTGTTTCGAATGAGTCAAACTCCTGCATTCCCCAGGATGCCTTGCCCTCCGTGGCCCACTTCCTCGAAGACCCAAATCGAAGCAATGAGCTAATTGCGGTTCGTCTGAGTTTGGGGTTTAGGGCTTGGTTCTGTAATTGGGTTCATAAGGGTTTTAGAGAGTTCAAGAAGGCTTTTTTCTCAAGGGGCTTTAAATGTAGGGGTCTTTATGTAGCTGATCGCGGTTTGGCTGAGTGAGGTTAGGGGTTCAGGGGTTGAGGGAGTTTGGGTTTCAGGGTTTTGGGTTCAGGGAGTTGGGTTTTTGTTATGTTTGGTTTTGGGATGTAGGGTTTACGTGGCGTGTTATGGAAAGGTTCTTGGTCGACGGTTTCTACAAGGGATTTCGGCGTTTGGAGAGCGGGCTTCAGGGCTTTCACACCCTAAAACACCCTAAACCCCTAACCCCTTAACCCCTCTAAACCCTAAACCCCTAAACCCCCTGAACCTCTAAACCTAAAGCCCTACACCCTAAACCTCTAAACCCTAAAGCGCTAAAACCTAAACCCCTAAACCTTAAAGCCCCAAACCCTTAAGGCCTACACCCTAAACCCCTTAACCCTTAACCCCAAAACGCTTAACCCCGAAACCCTAAAGCCCCAAACCCTAAAACCCTTAACCCTAAACCCTACAAGCCCTAAGCCCCCTAAACCCCTAAACCCTCTAACTAAACCCCTAAACCCCCCAAACTGAGAGCTTGAGTTTGGCATTTCCCCTGTGTGCATACTGCAGGTCCTCTTCTCCTGGATACCGCTCTTTGGCTTAGCAGCACCGATGCTGGTTATCGGGAACCTGAGTCCATATTGGCAGATGTCACGGTTGAGAGTTTAGGGTTTAGGGTTTGACCACTTCTTCGCAGTATGAACGACTTGTATCGCTTGCGTCAGCTCCGTACCAGCACTGTTGCTGCAAGCTCAGGAGCGCACAAGACATTGCTGACACCTCCCTACAAGTGCTTGGTTTCCTGTTGTACCTTCCAGTGCTGGAGGAACCGCTCAACGTGATGCTTGGTTCTGCCGTGGAGGTTCCGGGTTGATTTCGGCTTGTAGTCTCGTTTTGAAACATGAGCACATCAGGCGTGAAGACTCATCCCCGATGATAGCCTGCCTAAACCCCAACACCCCAAACCCTCGACCGTGCCCTAAACCCTGTGTCCACCCCACCGATCCCACTCTTGTCACCAAAGTGGGTGGGACCTTTATGTGCAGGATCTTGATCATTAGGACCCCCAAGTAAGGTACCACATTATTTTGAGGAACAACCTACAGAGGAGGTCGCAGGAAGCCTTGCCCAAGAGGCCGCAAAAGCAGTGAAACAAAAGCGTCGACAAACTCCACTAATAGAGGCGCGACAGAGGCAAAACAGCAACAGAAACAGCAGCAGCAGCAGCAGCAGCAGCAGCAGCAGCGGCAGCAGCAGCAGCAGTAGTAGCAGCAGCAGCAGCAGCAGCAGCAGCAGCAGCCGCAGCAGCACTACCAGCAGCAACAACAACAACATCAACAACAACAACAACAACAACAACAACATCAACAGCAACAACAATCTCAACAACCACAACACAACCACAACGACAACCACAACCACAACCACAACCACAACCACAACCACAACCACAACCACAACCACAACCACAACCACAATCACAACCACCACAACGACAACGACAACAACAAAAACACAAAACCCAACAGCAACAACAGCAACAACAGCAACAACAGCAACAACAGCAACAACAGCAACCACAACGACGACGACGACGACGACGACGACGACAACGGCGACGACAACAACAACAACAACCACAACAACGACGACAACGACAACTACGACAACGACAGCAACCACAACCACAAGAACAATAACAATAACAAGAGCAGCGCAGCAGCAACCACAACAAGAACAACTACTTCTACTACTACCACCACCACCACTACTAAAAGTTCGACCATATACCACCACAGTCACAACCGCACCAACTCCAAAACCACCATGACCGCTACCACCACCGCCGACGCAACCGCCGCCAGCACCGCCGGCACGGCCGGCAGCAGCAGCAACAACAACAACAGCAGCAATAACGAGAACAACTGCTCCACCACCAAGAGCAATAACAGCAGCAACAACGACAACATCAACCTCAACAACGACATCATCAACGCAAGAGTCACACCAGCAGTTTCAACGACAACAGCAACCACAGCCGCAACCACATCACCCACCGCAACCAAGCCATGCCTTCATCGTCGCCCTCGTCGGGGGCATCACCAATTCTGTTCGAATTGGCAACACTACCAATGTCTTCTGGCTCCAGCATCTTCATATTTATCACCATCATTATGACGATGGTGGCCGTGATAATGGCGATGGTGATGATGGTGATGATGATGATGTTGATGATGATGCGATTGAAGTTGAGTGATGATGCTAGTAATACTGAGGTTGATGCTGATTAAGATGATGCTGATGAAGTCGATGATGGTGGCGGTGATGATGATGCTGATTGGTGATCGGCAACTTCATCATGATCAGAACCGAGGAGTGTGGCGTGGGCTTCATACGGTGGCCTCGCCATGGCAAGAGCTCTGCAGCTTTGCACGTCTCATTCTGGAATGCCGGTCCAGCTCACACCGTTCCTTCGGCATGTCCTACAATTGGAATTCGGTGTCTTTGTGACAATGCGTACCAGGATATGGTGCCTCGAAAAATAGTAGAATTTTGCAGTTGTTGCTGCTGTAGCTGCCTATCATGAACATCCATGCGACGAAATTTGTTTCTGCTTGGAGGTTCATGGGTAGTTATAAGTAGGGTCATGCCTAGGGTAACTATATTTATAACCCATATTAGGGAACGTATAACCCCACTTGTAGCTACCCATGAACCTCCAAGTGGGGGCCCTAAACCCTAAACCCTTAACCCTAAACCACAGCCAGTTGAGGTACCTTGGGCGACAGTGCTCGCCTCTCACACTATCCAGTTTGAAGGATTCTTGGCTCGCATTAAGGAAGTCAATTCACGGTTTAGGGTTTAGGGTTTAGGACCTTACAATTTAAGCAACCAAATTAAGGAACCGCTATTTATCTACCATAGATCCCTATTAATGCAACTCCAACTAAAGTTCACAACAAGAATACCCAGGATTCTGCAGAGGTTGGGCCTTGCGTCGACCGTCACAGCATTCGACGTCGGCTCGTGTTGCAGGCCCTTGTCTTAATGCTCGCTTGTGAGAATGACTCGTTTAATGACTGGGTTCTTGCTCAAGGATGTAATTAAAGAAGTTACCATAATAAGGATCTATAGTAAATCATAACAATATGGTGTCTTTATTATGGTAACTTAATTAAATCCCCCAACAAGAACCCAGTATAGTACCCTAAGCCCTAAACCCGAAGCCCCAAGTAGTCTGTGGCAGGAGCCATGCGTACTACCGGAGCAGGGACTGGGTTTTGCCGCGAGAATGGTACTGGATTTCCGGGGCCGGAGGGAGCTGCATCTCATCATGGAACTTCGGGTTTAGAGTAATCAGGGGTTTAGGGTTTAGGGTTTAGGGGTTAGAGTTTAGGGTTTTAGGGTTTAGAGTATAGGGAGTTGGGGTTAGGGTTTAGGGTGTAGAGCATCGGGTTTAGGGTTTGCAGGGTTTGGAGTTTTCAGTTTAGGGGTTAGGGTGAACTAAGGTCGTTGGGTGGGGATGGGTGTTGAGTGCTTCCTCCAATTGCTTCGACTTGCTAGAGGGATGAGTCCGTGACTGTTGGCCAAGTAGCCGTAGGGTTTCGAGTTTGCGTTTCACAACTTCAGTTTTGCGTGCAGACCCTGCTTCTGTGGTGCTCTTGATGACTCACATGCTTCGATGTTCGGTTGACGCTTTATTTGCGGGCCGAGGTACAAAGCGGAGTTGATTGGCCGGTTTATGTGGGCTGTCCATCTCCACAAACAGAAGCAGCTGAACCCTGACGTGTTACTCCGCATCCTCGCTTTTCTGCAAGAGTCGGACAGGCCTTTCACAAGCTTCCTGGGGCTACTGGACGATGGCCTGACCCAAGTTTCGGCGAGCCATCGGACAACGCAGGCTCGGTCACAGTCCTTGTCTTCGATGTCGTCCATAGCATTCTTGCAGAAAGTCTTGCCTTTGCGGCTGCAGCGCCTCTTCGCGCAACCTGCCGACATGGGCGCCGCCGAAGCCGATGATGAGACGGAGGCAACTGGGTTCATAATAAGGAAACCATATTATTTACTATAGATCCCCAGTATGGTAACTTAAATTAAATCCCTTAACAAGAACCCAGGCAAGTATGACGGGCGTCTCGGCGCTTCCCTGGGTGGCTGCGGGCCTAGGGTTTCTGCTTGGGGCTATCACCGTCCTACAGCACGCCGGTTCCGTTTGGTGACGTCAGAGCAGCTTCTCCGCAGGTGGCCCCGCTGTGTATTGAACTTCCGCCTGCAGAGGCACCGGTCCCTTCGACGTTCGACGGTCAGATGTCGCCAGCTTGCGCTACTTGTAGAGAGCGAGCTGGCTACGTATCACCCTGCAGCCCCGTTATTCAATTGAAGACGTTGTAGATCATAGTTTAACAGGTTCAGTGTACAGGTGTGACCACCGTCCAAAGTAACTTGAACGGTGTCCCAGGCCGAAGGAAAAGGGGACCCTTCTTCACCCTACTTGTGGCTCTCTTAAAGGAACCTTATTGATCCCCCTAATCCTAACTCCTAAGGGTTCACGGAGACATCATCAACCCGACCCCTAAACGCTCACGCCCCAAGCCACTAAAGCCCTAAACCCCTTATAAATCCTAAAAACCACTTACCCCTAAACCCTATTAGACCCTAAACCCTACGCCGTAAACCCTAAAGACCCTAAACCCTAAAGCCATCAAACCCTAAACCCCTAAACCCTAAACCCCTAAACCCTAAACCCTTAACCCTTCAAGCCCTAAACCCTAAAGCCATCTAAAGCCTAAGCCCGACCTCTTGCCGAGCATTTTTGCCAGGCTTGGCTTCGCAGCGCCTTTGGCGGAAGGCTTTGTAGTGCATGCAGGCCACGGTTTAGGGTTTAGGGTTTAGCGTTTAGGGTTTAGGGTTTAGGGCTTCGAAGTTTAAGGTTCGGGGTTTTGGGGTTCAGGGTTTAGGGTGTTGGGTTTAGGGTTTAGGGCTTAGGGTTTGGGTTTTGGGTTTTGGGTTTAGGGTCGGGGTTTAGGGCTTAGGGCTCAGGGTTTAGGGTTTAGGGCTCAGGGTTTAGGGTCAGGGCTCAGGGTTTAGGGCTCAGGGTTTAGGGCTCAGGGTTGGGGTTGAGGGTTCAGGTTCGGTACTTTCAGCAATGCTGCGTTCAATGTACTACTTCCCGCATAACAAGCATTGGAGGGTCTAGAGGGTTTAGGGTTTAGGGTTTAGGGTTTAGTAGAATCCACAGACCATTTTTCCGATCCCCGAAAATGAGGCACTGACGCACACGAAACCGCGGCATACGCAGTGCAAACTGCCCTCAGAATTTAAGGGCTCAGTACCCCCCCGTCGGACGGAGGGTGGTTCACGGTTCTTTCTGCAGCTTCGCACATCGCCTGTCCGTTATGTTTGTCATTGCATTGCCGTGTCATACCACTGGAAATGACTGGAACGATAATGCTATTTGGACCGAGAGCCTGTAAACCTTAATCCCAAGCCCTAGCGCTACTCGTGATCATGTTACTATAGGGGCCTAAATAATTACCAATTCTATTTTTTTGGGGGTTCCTTCTTATAGTTATAGTAGACCATATCTCAAAGCCCTATTCTAATTATTAACGCCCCTATGTTAACTGCTCAGCTATTGCGTAGGCGAAGCTGCAGATGGAGGAGGTTGGGCTGTTGGGCTATATAGGGCTGACGGGGGTTGCTGTTTAGGAGGATTCTGAATTTCCTATGTAGGCTTGAGCTCAAGGTAAGTAGGGGGTGGGGTTATTCTCGGGCCTGGGTTGATTAAACTGCACCGTGAGTGCGTCGTCGTCCGCGCGCAGGCCGGTCTACATACAGAAGCATGCCGGTGCTGACGTGGCTTCTGCAAATGCAAAGAATTCGCCTAAAGATCCTTGGAATTAGCTGCTCAAGTTCCGCTCTGACCTTGGGGCGACACCGTATGCGATATAACATAGGGGCCTAAATAATTACCAATTATTGGGAGTTCCTTATTATGATTAGAGTATGTTAAGGCCCCTACAGTACAAGCTTATTCCGCAGAGTGGATCATGCACCTGTAAATACTGAGAAGAGTCTTGTCTGTGCGTGGCACAGAGGCAATTGCGGCGATAGACAAAGAGATCTGACGGATTGGTAGCAAAGCAACACATGGGTAGACAACTAGAAACCATCGATCTAGAAACCATCGGGGATGAATGTAGAGAAAGGTGGCCAGTGCACCAGACACAGGAAGTCTGGCGTCCGAGAGACTGGCATAAGGAATGAAGATACCCTAAACCCTAAACCCTAAACCCTCAACCCTAAACCGCCACCCACGCGCTTTCGATCCAGACGGACCGACGCGAGCACTCGAATGAAGGATTATTTGGGGCCGTCTTCACTGTTTAGGGTTTAGGGTTTAGGGTTTAGGGTTTAGGGTTTAGGGCATTCCAACATCTCGATTCGACGCTTTAACACCAAACCCTCAGACCCTAAACCCACCGCGACTTTGATGCGAACCTTGCTGCGACGCAGACGACCGGGGAACGGAAACGTTTCCTAGTTTGTTTTTGTGAGAGATTCCAGTTTCAAGTTACCCCAAGTATAAAGAAAACATAAAACTTAATTGTGGTATATCCCATTGTGGTACCTTAGGTGAAATCCGGTGCCCTCCCTTCTCTTGTGGTAGTTTCGGAAATGAGGGCCCCAATCTAGAACCTAAGCTGGTATAATATGTGATCCTGGTTAAGGACCCTTCAATCAGATATTTAACATGGCATGACCTTTTCTATAGTATAAGGTAGAATGAGTTGCCCCATAAGATACAAAAAAATATGTTCAAGAGCTTCGCTCTGGATCTTGACAGAGACAGAGCAACACCGGTGATGGATCGAAAGTTGATCCAGTCGATTCAGGGTTTTGGAGCTGTTCATCATTGGCTATACCCTTGCAGTTCACATCCCGAACCCCTAAACCCTGTCCCCAAAACCCAGTACTCTAAGCCCTCAACCCATACCCCTCAACCAAACCCTAAACCCCCTAAACCCTCAACCCTAAACCATGGAAATGGGCCTGCAGCGGCGGCGCGCCCCGGTGAGACCCCCCCGGATCCAATCTTCTCGGCAGCTGTGTGCAGCTTTGATGCAGGGCTGCATAGCGATCTGTCTTGGGGTTTAGGGTTGATGCAGGGCTGCAAGCGATCTGTCTTGGGGCACCTCAGCTCGGGGTCCTTATACTCAGTGTCATACTACTGTAGGCATCTTATGTAATGTAGGGGCCTAAATAATTACCCTAAACCCTAAACCCTAAACCCTAAACCCTAAACCCTAAATAATTATCAATTACTATTTTGAGGGTTCCTTATTATAACTATAGCGTAATGGGCCCCCAAACCTGAGTCTGATTATGCAGGCACCGATAGTAGGTGCCCTTATATAGCAAGGACCACGGATCTAAGCCCTAAGCCCTAAAACCTAAACCCTAAACCCAAACCCCTCAACCCTAAACCCTAAACCCTAAACCCTAAAACCTAAACCCTAAACCGTGGATCAGGGATCATACTAGTTGACGGTCTCGTTTCTCTCGCTTGCGCCTTGAAGTGTCGGGGACCCGTGGCTTTCCCGGTTTAGGGTTTTATAGGGTTTAGGGTTCAGGCTTTGGGGTTTAGGGTTTAGGGTTTAGGGTATTATATGGTTTGGGGTTTTAGAGAGCTTTTGGGCTTTTCGGGCTTGGTGGGCGCAGGGTCGTCGGGTTTAGGGTTCTTGAGGGCTTCCCCGAGGTTTCTGACAGAGCTAGGGTCTTTAGGTCAGCGGGATCTAGGGCTAAGATGAACCCTAAACCCTTAAACCCTTAAACCCTAAACTCTGAACCCCTAAACCCCGAAACCCCTAAACCCCTAAACCCCTAAACCCTAAACCCTAAATACCCAAACCCCTAACCCCCTAACCCCTTAACCCTAAAGCCTAAACTTGAACCTTCAACCCTTGGCGCTATATGAGCCTTGAACCATGACAAGGGCATAAACCCTAAACCCCTATACCGCCCTAACAATCTAAGGGTTTGGGGTTTAGGGTTTAGAAGTATGGGCCCCTAATATGGACCCTTAGGCCTTTCCAGGGACGCTTAAGGGTACATGTAGGGTATATAGTAGGTGTATAAGGATCCCAGGGTTAAGGGCCCATGCTAGGGGCCCATGGTTTCAACCTTAGAACCACCCTAGCAAACCCCCTTTCAACAAGGAGAAATCTACACCATGCCAGTGCTGTAGGTGTCATACGGTTGATGACATAACTCCTGCATTACCCATAATAAGGAACATACCATAATCCCCATAGTTTACAGCCGTTAAGGTAATGCAGGATTCATATCATCAACAGTAGTAACCCAAACCCTAAACCCTAAATCCTAAACCCTAAAGTTATTTAATAGTATCCGTTGAGGGTCCTGATATGGTTACGGCACGATCTCCCCCCAAGGCTCTACTCTAATTAGGACGGGCCCCGATGTGCAACCCTTCTCGTCTTATGAAGCCCTTCAAGACACCCAAACCCCAAACCCTAAACCCTAAACCCTAAACCCCTAAAACCCTAAACCCTAAACCCCTAAACCCCTAAACCCCTCTTCCAATCCATCCCAGGACCTGCTGGGCAGGTGCAAGGGCCACAGCGTTTCAAGGCGCACCCAGGCCCGTGTCATGCGGTTTGGGGTCGTGCGGCTTAGGGCTTTGGGCTGGGGTGGGGCGGGGGTTAAATAGTAAACCCTAAACCCGTAAACCCGTAAACCCCTAAACCCTGAACCCTAACCCCTAAACCCTGAACCCAAACCCCTGAACCCCAAAACCCCTAAACCCTATACCCCTATGAACCCCTAGATTTAGATACAGCTTGACGCTTCCGGGTTCTGAGCTTTTTGCTTTTTTGCTTTGGGCCCGAGACTGCTCCCATAAACCCTATACCCTGAATGCCCTGAGCCCTTGGGTTTAGGGTTTAGGGGTTTAGGGGTGTAGGGTTTAGGGGTTCAGGGGTTTAAGGCTTCGGGGTTCAGGGGTTTAGGGTTTAGGGCTTGACCCCAATGATGTGTCGACTCCCCCAAATCAGAGGTATTTCTTATAACATTACTTACTGAGTCCCCTTGCTCTCCTTAAAGGTTGCTACCGTATCACGATTCCCTCAGAGGCTACTGTAAGGGCTACTATGTTGAAGATGCAGCCGGGGCCTTCTTGTTGCGTTTATGTTGAAGTGTTTTTCAAAGAGTTTAGGGTTCAGACTTGTTGAAGGCATTCCGGGTTTACACTACTTTTCAGTGGTTTAGTCATGTAGGTGTCCTTCTAGTATACGAGGCCTACTGTTTAGACTTCTAGATTAGCAGTCTATTTTTTCGGCTTCTAGATTAGGTCTTGAGTAGGTCTTGAAGAAAGCATAGGCGTCTAGTAGAAGTCTAGCTCCCGGCACCCACCCGTGCACCCCATAGAACGGCCCGGAACCGCTTGAGATACCTAATATAGGGACCTAAATAATTTCCAATAGTTGTTCCTTAGGGTTCATCCTTGTTTAATTATAGCATAACACACGGCAGAATCCTATTCTAATCATTAAGGCCCCCCCTCTATCATCCTATATCAGCTGATTTAGAGATTTAGGGTGTATAGCTTTTTGTGTTTGGGCATATAGGCTGGCAAGCGACTGTTGCCAAAGTTGACTGCAAGTTCATTTGCAAGCTTTCAGCAGACATGACTGAGAATCGTAAGCCCCTTCTTTCGTGAGCTGCTAAATGCTTAGGGCTCAGGGTTTGGGGTTCAGGGTCTAGAAGGGTTTCGTGCTTGCCCTTTCAAGTTCACCCCAAAACCCCAAACCCTAAGCGCTAAATCCCAAAACCCTAAACCCCTAAACCCCTAAACCCCCAAAACCCTAAAACCCTAAACCCTAAAACCCTAAACCCTAAGCCATAAATCCCAAAATCCTAAAGCCCTCAATCCATGCGACGGCCAGAAGCAACAGACATGTTCAGCCCTCCAAGTCACAAGCAGGGGTTTAGGGTTTAGGGGTTGGGGTTTAGGGTTTAGGGTTTAGGGGTTAGGGGCTTGGGTTTCTGGTTTAGGGTTTAGGGTTTAGGGTTTAGGGTTTAGGGTTGAGGGGTTTGGGTTTAGGGTTTAGGGTTGAGGGGTTAGGGGTTTGGGGTTTCGGGTTT
>CAJNDV010036777.1:3554-21496 GCA_905221635.1 Symbiodinium sp. CCMP2456 | reverse complement strand
GCGAGCTCGTCCGTGTGGCCCTCCCCCCCGGGCCATGGGGCTGCCTAGAGGGTTCCCTGGGCTGGGGGTCACCTAGGGCCTTTTAAGCGAAGTCTTCAATATTCTGGGCCAGCAACAGACCGCTATGGCAACTATACGAGAAAATAAAGGAAGATGCACGTAAACATTTATATCTATACCAGCACTTTCAAAATTAGTAGACAGAAATCTATGAAAACATATAGCTTACGAGATACTCCACATATACGTACATTGCCAACGTATCGATGACATGTGTAGGCATGTGTATATATATATATGTGTATATATATATATCTATGTGTTGTATTTATGGGTAACACCGCTATGCATCTGTATCAGGTAGACGGACAGGCTTGCAATATAGCAAGACTCGTCATGGACATTCTGAGCGTTGTAGGACATATTACAACGCCAATGCCATAACATCAAAGAGAAGCAGCAAAATCGGAGAGCCGGAAGTAGTCAAAAAGCATGATGCATGGCAACTTGAAGATAATGTGGTTGCAGAAATCCAATTATGGAACCAGGCAATAGCACTGAAAGCCAGACCCTTTAAAGCAGATCACGGGTTAAATCCATATAAGAGATGATGAGTGCGACATCCAAGCGCTGAAATAAGCGAATGCCACGGATAGCTTTGACAGGGCTGCATGATGCCCTAGCCATCCCCGAAGCCAAGAAAAATTATTGACTCGCAAGCCTCTTCGAGAGGAGATGATGGGTGACAAACCCCAAACCCTAGAAGGAATGGCTGAATCCTCAAAACTTTATAAACAACAAGGCACTAATGACTTCGCACATGCTTAAGCATCCGTCAGGCAGTCTGCAGTTTAAGATTCTGGTTTTTAGATATACTATACAGAGCATCTTTCAGACAGTGCTGGTATTTACATGCAATTGCATACATGTATGTAGCAAGCACGTACACACACTCATGCTGCTTGGGTTCAAGCATACCAATAGCTTTGGGTCGATACTATTCCAAATACAGTTTTATCTATCCAAAATCAACAATTTGAGCATGTGACTGCTGTGGGTCAAGACCCCGTCAAATTACAGATGTCGTTGATATTGGACTGGGCCGATACCCCTCCGAGTTCAGTTCGTTATTGCGGGCCAATACCCCTGCAATTCAGTTTGTTGTTCTTGAGGGTCCATACCCATCTACATTTAGTTTGTTCTTATTGCATGGCGATACGTATCAGATTTCAGTCTTATGCTATGGGCGATACCCATCCAATTTCAATTTGTTGTTCGTGTGGGTCAATACCCATATAAATTCAGGTGTTGAGGTTCGATACCTTTCTAAATTCAAACTGCCGTATCGTGGGTCAATACCTCTCCACTTGTACTTAATGATATCGGAACTCAATACCAACCTAAACTCACGTCTTGATATTGTGGGTCAACAGCCTTCTCAATTGACTCAATTTATTTGGGTCGTCACCTATCTAATTTATGCCTTGTTGGCTATAGGTCAATACCCATCTATACTAATATTCGTGTTGGTGAAGCTCGACAAGACGTAAATTCCATGATCTGCTGTGGGGGCCAATGCATGTTCAAACTCAGTTTTGTTGTAATTTATATAGTTCATAGTAACAGCAAAAACACGGAGAAAATTACTAGTTTCAGGAGAAATACACGCCGCCACGGCGTCCCAGACTCCAGAATAGGCCCTAAACCCTAAATCCATACATACGTACATACACACATACATACATATATACATACGCATGTACATATGTGTGAGATCACACCTGCATGTATATATGGGTATGTAGCAACCGGAAGGTTTACATACCTCTACTCTGTGTATCCATGTACGTACGTATGTAGACATGTGTGTAGGACTACATGCCATACATGCATGCATGTACGCATCAATAAATGAAGGAACAAAGAATGGAATGAAGCAACAAAGGAATGAATGAAGGAATGAAGGAGTGAATCAATGAATGAATGGATGGATGAATGAATGAATTAATGAGTGCACGAGTGGACGAATGAATGAATTAATGAATGAATGAACGAATAATCAATGAATGAATGAAGCCTGTGCATATTACTGTCTGTAAAGATGTCATTTGGTATATATGTACATAAGTATGTACGGATGCATGCGTGCGGATGGATGGATGGATGGATGGATGGATGGATGGATGGATGGATGGATGGATGGATGGATGGTTGGTTGGATGGATGGATGGATGGATGGATGGATGGATGGATGGATGCGCGGATGGATGGATGTATGTATGTACGTATCCTTGTTGGCTAGTTTCTTTGCTTGGCTGCATACACGCATTCCTGGATGGACGGATGGATGGATGATGATGGATGTGTGCAAGGATGCATGTACGAGATGTATGCATGCATGCATGCCCGCACGAATGTACGCATGAATGCATATGTGTAACAATGTCATATAATGTACTGTCACGCTTTTGATATCATGTCATGTCCTGGCTTGGCATCGCATGGCATGCTATGTCATTTATACGCTACATGCAGTTACATGCATAGGCATATACGCACATGTGGACGATGATGTCTGATGAGCTTCCGACAAGAGACGCATTTCTCATGTCTCCTGATGACCAAAGCAGCCGAGAGGCCCAGGACCAAGCCCATCATCTTGGCAGACGGATAGTTGTTTTCAGAATGTAGTTGAATAGTTGAATCCTAACAACTGCCAGTCTAAGTTTCAATACGCCTGCGATTACCTGCTATCCGATCCGAGCCGCAACGAAGGAACACATGTCGAGATCCAGGTCAAGATGTTGCCACGGCTAGTGGTGCAGTAGTTAGGAGTGGATAGTGACGGATAGTGTCGTTCATCTAAACCCCGTGAGAAAGTACCGACGGTGATGCGAACGGCCATGAGAGTCGCAAGGACCGTCGCATTGCAGCTGATCGTCGTACTGACTATTCTCTGCTCTAGATAGCTACTGTCATACTGACAATTTTTTAAAAGCTACTGTACGTATGTATCAAGTGCTACGGAATGTCCCGAACAAGTCCGGAACCAAAGAAACCTGCAAAACGTAAATCAGTGTAGGCCAGGCTTGGCAGTCATGAGCGGGCCCTAATGAAGTCACAAGATGAGATAGGCGCTGTGTGGCAGAAGATGTTGAAGGACGTACCGGATTTGCTCCAGCACCTGCGCGTTTGGTCTTCAGTCTCTGTCTCTCTCTCTCTCTACCAGGCAGTCGCTCTCTCGCTATCTCTCTCTCTCTCTCTCTCTCTTTGCCTCCGTTTACTTTCTCTTTCCCCCTCTCTCTCTCTCTCTCTGTCTCTCTCTCCCCATCTCTTCTTCTGATTAGCTCTGCCCTGCACATCCTCATGCAGATTCCCAACTGGCTATGGCGCTCCACCACAGCTCACAGTCGGCACGGTGCCCGAAGTGGGCTCTTTCCTGTTTCTTCCTCCCTGCTTAGCGTGGGCACCTCCGCCCCGTAAATGTGGCACCTCTATGAAGTGTCGCCGGTGCCTTCGTAGCCTTTCCCAAACATGTGACCCCTCAGTCTCTCTCTGTCTCTCTCCGCAGTAGCTAATCAGCTTGCGTCGGGTTGGTTGGCATGGATCCTTCACTAGCCACTAGCCGCGGTCTTCCATCAGAAATCTAATCGACCGAGGGCATCAGAAAACAGACCTGCCACACTACAGCCGTTTATGTCATCCCGAAAACAAAAGCATCGCTGGATGATTACCGCTGATAGTGTCCCGCTTGCAGATCATTCCAAAGTTCGGCGGCCCTCTAATTCAAGGTCGCTCCGATAGCAGGCAACTGCTTCCGTACAAGGATCCCCAGTCACGAAATTTCTATGCAGGGCTCCAAAATCCTTACAAAGCTCACAGCACCCTTCGGATCTCAGGGTTGTGCCCACGACAACATCTCCGGCAGCAGCGGCATCTGATCAGAGAGGCTTTAGCGCAAAGGGCGTACTTCTGGTTCAAGTTTCCGGTTCGCTGGTCAGTGTTGAGCGTATATCACGCACGTGGGCTCCAAATCCTCTGCAGAACAGTTGCTCGAGCCTCCTTATCTCATTCCGGTCGGAATGCCGTTTTCCTAAAGCAGTTCGCAGCAATGCTGCAAGTCAACGATGGAATCTGACGGTGGAAACCCCCTGCTATCATGTGCAAACCAACCATGCGACCATGTCCAAGGATGTTGTAAACTGCGGAGCCACTTGAGTTGCGGGATAGAAGATTTTACTCCTGGGCAAGCACCGGCCAAAACAGAAGCGGCTTCTAATGGAATGAACCGAATTCGGCCTGGAGCTTTGTTGCGAGGGCGTCTTGGCCTCTAGGCCTGGCAAGGGATGAGATTCTGGTGCAGAAGGTACTTTCCAAACCGCCTGAATCTCCCTCTGAGGTGTCGCGCATTCTTGACACAGGCTGGATTGGAAATAGTTGGAATTTGGGAGTCGCATCCCACGATAAGCTGTCTGACCAAAACACCAGGCTAGAAAGCAACAATTTGGGGCATGGCATGGCTGCTACTGGGGCCTTTCTCAGCTTGCCTGGCTCGCGTTAGACGATTTGTGACCGGCTAATAACTGTACATGCCGAATTCACAGATAGAAGCAGTGCGACGATTCCACATCACCTGCTTGACGCCGCAGCATGCTCAGTACGGGTCGTATCGATCCCGCTTGCCCTTTCCCTTTCCCTTGCCCTTGCCGGAATCATAGCCACCGCCGTAGCCACCGCTGCCACCACCCTTCAGCGTCACATTGGTTGCCTTAGTTTTGCCACTTCGAGCGTCTTCCTCAATGTCGAAGGACATCTCGGTTCCGACAATCATGTCGTCAGAGCTTCCATTGGTCAACTGAGAGAAGTGGACGAAGACATCGCCGGAACCATCCGAATTCTCGATGAAGCCGAAACCCTTGCCATCCATGAACTTCTTCAATGTTCCTGTGTACGCCATGGCTGGGACCAGGCACGATCTCTCTTCGCAAGGCTTGAAAGGGAGGCTAGCAGACGAAGAACGCATCACTCCGCTGCAAGCTGTTGCAAGCTGTCAAGCTCTGAGACATTCCGACGGCCTATGAGCCTTCCTACCGACAGCGTCCACGGCTGTAAGACGTCGAACCCAGCAACGCCTCCACTCTCGTGGGGGTGGTGGTCCTCATCCTCCGAAATTGCTTTGCTGTGGCAGCTGTTGCCATGTCGGGCTGCTTTGGGAGTAGCATATTTCTGTACGCAACAGCGCAGCAACACTTGAGAGCCTTGGCAACTGCTCGAAATGTCTGGCAGTCCCTGACTCTACTCGGGTCCGCATCGAGAGAGACGATGGAGGCGCGAGGACTGATCACCTGCGCCGGGAGAGGGGGTTTCTCATATTCTGGTATCAGAATATCCTTCGTCAATGGGGACCCTACTGGCAGACGTGCATAGACTTGCTGTCGATTTCGGCTCATGTCCCAGCGAAAGCTTGAGACCTCCCGAAATCAATGGCAGCGTAGCGATAACAATCCAACAGATCCTGCTGGGAGTCTGATTGCGAATGAGAAACACAAGAGGAAAGCCATCAGGGAGCTTCTAGCAGACTTCGCAGTGGATGAGAAGTCTGGATGAACCGTGCAGGCCTGTGCTTTTGTGGCATAGCAAGCTGGGAGGAGTCAGGAGCTGCGTGTGGAGGTTAGATTACGGGACACCCGCAGAGACCCGACTTGGCAGTGTTGTACAGTCCCCATTACAAAAACCTATGACATAGTTCATCAGATCAGAAAGGAGCCCACAAGGCAATGCCTGATTCGCCCGCTGACACGTCTCGCCTCAGAAGTCGGTGAGAGCGTCATAGTGTCGCTGTAGGCCGCCAGCTCGGCGAAGGCGTACTGCACGGGCTCGGGGGATTTAGGGGGGTGAGACTAGTATTTCTTACCATGATATCATTCATGAACCAACTAACTATTTGCTCTTGCTGTGAGAGAATCCGTACTTCTGAAAACCAGCTTGATGAAATGCATGGTTTTGAGCCCCATTGCACATACACAAACCTTAGAGGGCATACCCATCAAAAGGGTGTTGGGGAGATTTTCACTTTCACGCCTTTGAGGCTTGTCACTCTCAGGCCTTTGAGGCTTTGGGACTAAGATTTGGATTTGCTGGGGTGCGGCATTCGCCTCGAGCTTGTTCGGGTAGTCGCCCGTGGGGCCCTCAGCAGCGATGGTGAGATCAGAAATGCTCATTCCATAAATGCAAGTTAGGAAAGGTTGCTTCGCATAGATAGCAGTCATTGTCCGACTGACGAGGATCGGGGCCCTATAACAGCCGAAGCCAGGATCACCTATTAAGTTACACCGGCTTGACCGTCAATGCAGAACATGCGCTAGCTCAGATCAGACAAGAAACTTCCCGTGTAGAAGTGCAGTGCTGATGATATGCTCGCGTGCTAAGTCGGCTGCATAGGCTGCTTTGTAGGCCTTGAGGAGGTTGTCGTCATACTCGATCTTCCTTCCCAACTTGATGTGGAACGTAGCGAGCTCCACCCCAAAGACGGAGAGAGAGAGAGAGAGAGAGAGAGAGAGAGAGAGAGCCGGACAAGCACGGGTGCTGACACGCACAGAGACCACATACGCCTTGGTGGTACAGGTCGTCTGAAGTGCCAAACACAGGGAGCCTTGGGTGAGTTGTTGGAGGATTTTGCCGCCTTCGCCTAGGCTTACTTGCTGCAGTCGTCGGAATGCTACATAACGGTAGCCCGGAATTCTAAGCTCTAAACGAAACAACCCTGCGAACTCAAACGGTGCCGGCTCTCGAAAAAAAACAGGGCTTGCCCTGAATTGCCCTCGACATGTACCCCGCCCTCCTCAGACTGGCAGTTCCGGCCCCAGCATCGCCCTGGCAGTTCTTTGACAACAATGCAGGGGGAAATATGCACTGCCTGGCACTCAAACGCCACTAGCAATTATATATTTCATGCCGGCTTAGGCTCGTTGGTGAGTTGTTCTCTTGTTTGTCTTCCGGCCGCGTAAAAACCCCAGGATTGCCGAGGGGAAACAAGGCATATTCTCGACACTTGACTTCAGGTAGTACATGCTCAACATCCTGGGACCAGTCATCCGTCGTCAACACGAACCGTCCACGGGTCCACGACCCAAGCCAAACATGAAAATCTAAGCCCGACATCTCATCCTCAGCACTCGGGCCATTGCTGTTGTTCTCAAGAACGGGCGCCGCCAGTTCTTGTAGTGTGAATTGGTTCCGTCTGCTTAGCTCTTGTTCAACCTCCGAAAAGAGCAATGAAGCTGCATCGGTGCTGCTGCGCCTGTCTCCGCAGATCCCACCAGCGCAGGCTTTGAGATCTCTCTGATTCTGCCTCCACCGAGGACAGTTCCTAACATTGCATCTGGCATGCAAATATACCAACCACACACATACCGGCAAACAGCAGACTAGACGAGTTAAGTCCGTCCTACACCGCACTTCTGACTACGCAAGGCTCAACTTCTCTTTCCCGTCACAGAAGGTTCCCTACGGAATTCGCTAGTCCTCGCTCGGTTCTAAGATTTCTGTCGCCGAAACCAGGCAGCTGGCAGCAATTCTTGGCTGAAGGCAAAGGAGTCAGCATGAGCAAGGCCGGCAGCAGCAACAAGCAGCACTTTTCACTGGGGCGCTTACTTAGAAGCCAATTCAACGGGAACGAGTCGTACTTAGCATTGCACAACGGCAGCCAATCGTACTTCTGAGCTCTGGGGCGCAAGACAATGGCAACAAATCGCCAAATCGCAGCCTTTGGAAGCCAAAACAACGGCAACAAATAGTAAATAGTACTTGTGAGCTTCCAGTCCAAAACAAACGGCAACAAATACACTTCTCTCCAGCTGACGCTGTTCCGTCCAAGTTTTCTGGTCCCAGAGCGGGACTCAGGGCCTGGCTTTTCTAGGACCCGAAAGTCAACAGTGCCGTCAATGGCCTGCTGTACGAATCGAAGCTGCATGGCCTGAACGGCTTCCAGGGAAGGGGTTCACCAGTCTTTCCTTCAAGGAAGCATATAAGATTCGATCCCTTTCTCGGAAGAGTGTGAAAATCAAACTGACCTGCAACTTGCATACTCTCATCGAATCAGCAGCCGAATGCCCTGTGCCCTCGCCTGAAGCATCATGCAAAGGACGTTCTTGACCTCACGAGGAAAGGATCGAAATTCACAGATGCATTACTTTTCTCAAGCGGGAAAGCACAGGTCGCTGGAACCCCACTGGACTTGCACTTTTATTGAAACTCCCTGCAATCCAGAGTCTCATGTGACGCGAGAGCAAACTCTGCAACCCTTCTCCGCACAAAAGCTCGGAGAAAGAAGTCCGGCACTGGGCTGGCCGGCCCACCACTTGTCGAGCTGCGGCCTCGGCACTTCCTGGAACAGGGATCTCGGTTCCGGGTCTTGAAGGTTTGGGGTGTGGAGCTTCAGGCTCAAACCAGCTTTGACGATAAGACGTAAGGGTTTGGTTTTGTGACGTGAAGGAGCTTTGAAGGCCATGGGAGAGGTGCTCCTCCCTTCAACCCAACAGTTTACCAAACTAATGACTTGGTGGTTTGCTGAGATTTCTGTTCCAGAATTCAGCTCTGCTTCCTTCTGAAGAAAACTCCGGAGCCATAAGCACCAAGGCCACACAGACCTGAATCCTCCCGAACCCGACAGGCTGCAAGGATTTATGTAGGAGAAACACTGAAAGCAAAGTACAAACCCTGCAGACTCCTACTTGCCTCCCCGCCTGACCCTCCAAGAACACAACTTGAGTGTCTGGGATGGACAGGGCCAGGACATAGATGTAAGTCCTCCGGACGGAGGTCTATTCTCGTCAGGGATAAGGGTGGTGAGTGCGGGATTGGATAGACGAGCAATACCTTCAGAATGCATCGAATGCCTTCGGGCCGTCAACAGAACAGACATTGAGCAGGTTTTGTAGAAAAAATCTGCGCGGCACACTCGTGTTACGTCATCCTACACTTCTGTTGACGGTAGAACCCTCGACTTGCAACAGCTGACGGTGCTGCAACTCCACAGGCGGACTCTGCTGAAAGCTTGGGCTTGGGGGGCTCTTCGAAGCGCTGTTTCTTTCATCATTCGGGTCAAATTCAACAGTACGATCGACACGCATGTTCGGTCCTGATTGTAAAAAAAGGGAGATCAACCTCAGCGTTGGGTTCGCAAAAAGCTCATCAACAGACGTAAGGAACAAAAACAACTGTACAGGAATGCCGTGCACAAGTCAACAAAGCGGCCAGGAGAATGCTGATGATGGCCGAACGCTTGCGCGCCTGCCAACGCCACGTCCAGGGATCCGCGGATAAAGACCCTTCTCTCAGTTTCAGGAATATTTCAAGACCCTCGAATAAGTAAATCATGGACATACCTACTGCAAAGACAAATTTCTAGGCACCTCTTGTTTGTGCTGTTTCTATCATCTTAGTCGTCTCGTCGTCATTCTCCCCATCACCATCACCAGCATCACCTTCGCTATGAATGACGTTGGTCCTAGCTTGATGATAACGTCGCTGACGAATCTCCCATTTGGCCACTCACACTTTGTGTGTGTGTTTGCATAGTAAGCTGGCGATTTCCTTCAGCTTCCAATTCCGGGCCTAAAAGAACCTTGGCTGCGGATGTACAGTCTCACGTAGTGTGCTGTAGCCACTCAAGCAGCCCTGCAAAGGCTTTCGGGAGCGACGGCACCTTCACCACATCCGGGGCGGCGAGCTCCTAACGAAGCGCTCGTGTCAAACGACCGCTCGACTCGAACCCCAAGACGAGCAGCCACGGCAGTAGCAGCACAACCACCACGAGTAGCAGTGACAAAGGCAGCAGGGTCAGCCGCAGAAGCTGCAGAAGAAGCAGAAGCAAGCATGTTTTGAAACTTGCATCCACACGGTTGATATAGATGCTGGTCTCGTAGTTGCACACGGCAAAGCCAGATCTTGAGAGGCCGGAACGCGAGAGCAGCAACCATCTGGACACATTTCCGACAAACACTCGAAGAGAGGTGGATTATCTGCAATGTGACACGTTCCACACGCGCACATCTCTTCACGAAACCCGAAACAGTACATCCACCGGTTTGATCTGAATCCGCATGGATGGAGAACTTGCAGTTGTTGCGGCTCGGATCGGTGTCATCATCGAACCACAGAGCTTTGGCAAGTCCTGCCCTTATCCCGAAGCTCTCCTGGCTCTTGTTCGAACCGCCCTGGTAGGCAACACCTTAGGAGGAGGCCCGAAGCTCGGATCCGACGAGAGCCTGGAAGGTTCTAACGTCCAAAGTCCTTCTGAGCTTTCACTATCTCCTGTCCTACACACCTGTTCGGAGGATCACAGTTAGTCAGTCTTGTAGGGTAACCGATAGCGGCAGGGACAAGCTCGAGAAAAGGCCAGTGACTCGGATAGGACTGCTGGTGGAAGAAGAGAGCCATGATGATGAAGGTGCCAGCAGCCAGCTTGATCTGCTGCACCTGTCAGATTCCCGCAAAGGCCGAAGCGAGCACTCACGAAGGACGAACCCAAGACTTCCAAGTCATAACTTCCCGAATGTAAGTCCAATGTCCTCGACACCCAAGACGACACAGTCGCTTTGGGAAATTCGGTTAGAGCTTCTCTGAATTGGGAGCTTGATGCTCTGGAGGAAACACCTATTTTGCTGAGGAAGACCATCGTCTGCATCACCAGATCGCAAGGTCCCAGTCTTAGAATCCATGCTCAACCTTTGCGGCACAAGGTCCTATGGTACAACAGGCATGTTGCATGTATGACAAGAGCCATACACATGCCGAATCCTGAAGCCAGTGCCTAAACACTCCATCCGAAACCCAAAAAAAACCTAAAACCGAAACCTCTACCTCTACACCTTGAACCAAGTCCTCGCTTCGAGGCTGCAGGCCTCGTCCGGGTGCGACTGGGACAGAAAGCCTCAAGGAAACTCTGCCGCAGGCATGCAGGGTTCTGGGCAGAAACCATGCATGGATGCAATGAGCCGCTGGCAAAGTATGCGTATCAAGCTTGCACACACGCTCTCTCTCTCTCTCTCTTTCTCTCTCCCTCCCTCTTTTTCTCTTTCTCTCTCTTTCTCTCTCTTTCCCTCTTTTTCTCTTTCTCTCTCTTTCTATCTCTTTCTCTCTCTTTCTCTTTGCTTTGCTTGGGGCATAGGGCGGGAGCACTCTCTTTCTCTCTCTTTCTCTCTCTTTCTCTCTCTCTCTCTCTCTCTCTCTGTCTCTCTCTCTATCTCTCTCCCGCTCTCTCCCACACACATGCATGTACCTGCGGGCCGCTGGCCTTTCAGCAACTTGCTGGTGCGAGCTGCCATGCATGTCCAGGTGGAGTAGCAGCACTCGTGGCACAATGTGGTCAATCTTAATCAGGTCCACCCAACCATGACGCAACCCTATGCTTGCAGATGAGTACAAGGTTGAAACCTTGAACAACGAGAGCGCGTTTGCATCGGCAAAAAGCAGGCCACAGAAAGGCTACCAGCAGCATCTGAGCTTGGGAATGAGGAACGTACTCATGTGAAGCCCTTGAAAAGCAAAGCAACAAGCCGTTGTAATCCATCCGAGTTACGAGTGGAGGAGCCCTCCCCGCTCTCCGGCGAATCCAGAAACATCATGTTGACGATATCGATCATGTCCTAAGTCAGGTGAACATGATGGCCGTCGTGGGACCTTTGCATGTTGAATTGAAACAAGTTCGATGTCGATTGCAAGAGCGCGCGCGCGCGCGTGTGTGTGTGTGTGTGTGCCTGCTGCTACAGCTCGAATCTTGAAGGGTTGCTTGTTTTCTGAGACTCCCACATCGATTACCCCTGCGCGAATAATCCGCAAGCATTGAGGACGACATGACAGGGGTACATTCACTGGAGCAGCGTCGAAACGTCGCTGGTCGGGGAGGCTGGAAGGCAAAGAAGAGCAGCTGTGGTACAGATTACCTTGCCAGGCATCAATGACAACATGCCAAACCATATCCAGCAATAGTGCCACGTCGAGGGTGGCATAGTCTTGCCTGTCAACAGGTAGCCAGGCTTTGAAAAACGTCAGAGGGGCTGAAAAGGTTTCCTAACACGAGGCCACTAGGCCCTTTCCGTGTAACATGTCTGCGTTTTGTGTAGAAGACCATTCCCAACCCAGCCTCCTAATTACATCGTAGGTGCTTCGCAATGAAAAGAGGATTCTTGCTTGGAAATCGTGCTCTCCCTCCGAGCCCCATCCAGCATTTAGGAGAATATCGTCCTCCTCCTGTGCCGCTGGCCGTCGATCCGCGCAGCGTCCCCTCGCGCAGCAAAGACTTGGCCTGGCCCGGAAATTTTTCCTCAAAGCTTTTGAGGCCTTGACATGCAAGCCCGAACCTCCTCAGCACATGGAGCACCAGAAACTCCCAAGCGCAAAGCCCTGAACGGTTCTGATACAGCTGGCTCAGGCCCGCACGCAAGGATCCAAAGGCAAGGACGGAGTAGAAAAGTGGAGTGAGCCACATCACCTACGGCTAACGTTGTTGCTTCTATTCCTTGCTCCCTCGAGGAGTACGAGGACTAGCACCGATGGACTTCGAAGAGACTCTTGAGTTGCGGCCCGCGCAATCTCTGGAGCTGGCATCAAGCGCCTTCTGCGACTGATGCCAGCAATAAACAAACCCCTACAGCAGCGGGGAAGCGTTGCAGTTCTCTCCGGGTCTCCAACCGTCATGACGCTCCTTGGGCTAACCAACCTCAGATGTTCGGCCATTGCTGCCTACCGAGCTGACGCAACGAAAGTACCACTGCGACTGATTATGATGACTTCGACTTTCATACAGTTGTCAGCACCGCGACGTTTATCTGGCACTGGAAGTTTCAACACCGACTAGGCACCAAGTGAGCAAGCAAGGCAAGCAAAAGCTATTGCAAAACGAGTCGTGGAACGGTTTGCACTAGTATAACTGTATTAGGATCCACACTGTCGCCGCGATAGCAGGTCAGGCCAGCACTAATGACAGCAACAAGTCGTTGCAAGAGGACCAAGAGCGCCAAGCTGTTGCAGTTGGCGGTAGGGGTAGGAGGGGTATGGCCGCGGAAGTGGTAGCGGCAGCAGGAGCAGCACGAGCAGGAGCAGCAGCTGTGGCAGCATCAACAGCAGAAGCTGCAGCAGTTCGCATTTCGAAGATCTTAGTTCGTAGTACTAAGTTAACAGTTATAGCTACTAACGTTTAACTAAGTTAGTCCGTCCTAGTTCGTAGTTCGTAGTAATGGTCGTCGTCGTTGTCGTGTTGGTGTGGTCGCGGTCGTGGTTCGTGGTCGTGGCCGACGTCGTGGTCCTGGTTGGTGGTCTCGGTGGTAGTGGTGGTGGTGGTGGTGGTGGTGGTGGTGGTGGTGGTGGTGCCGGCGGCGGCGGCGGCGGCGGTGGTGGTGGTGGTGGGGGTGGTGGCGGTGGCGGCGGTGGTCCTAGTCGTGGCGTGGTCGTGGTAGTCGTAGTGGTACCGGTTCCGGTAGCGGTTGCGGTTACGGTGGTCGTCGTTACTAGTGGTGAGTACTAATCAGCAAGATGTAGTAGGTGGTAGTAAGAAGTAGTGAGAAGTAGTAAGTAGTAGTACGTACGTAGTAGTAAGTAAGTAGTTAGCAAGCAGTAGGTAGCAAGCATCAAGTAGTAATGAGTAAGAAGCCAGTCACCAATGGCAAGAAGTGAGCGGTAGCAGGCAAGTAGTACGTAGTAAGAAGTAGTACGTAGTAGGTTGCACGTAAGTACAGTAGTAAGTAGCTAGTAGATAGTAGTAAGTAGTAAGCTAGGAAGCGTTAGCAAGCAAGTAGTACATACCAAGTAGTAAGTAGTATAGAGTAGGTAGTACTTAGAAAGTAGTACATAAACGTAAGTAGTAAGTAGCTGGTAGCTAGTAGTAAGTCAATAGTAGGCGGCAGCAAGCAAGTAGTACGAGTAAGTAGTAAGTAGCAAGCAGCTAGTAGCTAGCCGTTAGCAGATAGCAATTCCAGTTCGCCGCTAGTAGTTCGTCGTTCGTAGCTAGTAGTCACTGTAGTGGTTAGTTGTTAGTTGTTAGTAATTAGTAGTTGCTCACTTCACCCCTTTATTAAACATCCACCTAAAACAGACACGCTTTTCGGAAAACACACCTAAAATCATCCTCGCCGTGTTAAAATCTACTTTGGAATAGGGGAGGTTCAGGAGCAAGAGCAAGAGCAGGAACAACAGCAAGAACAGGAGCAAGGGCAGGAGCAAGAGCGCAAGAGCCAGAGCAGGAGCAAGCGCACGAGCAAGATCCCCCAAAAGTCAAATGGAGATGGAAAAAACCCTCCCTAGAAAAACAAACGCTCTTCGAGTTTCTATTGGGGGAGGAGGGAGCCCCCACACCCCTCTTAGGGAACTAGTTTTAGTATTTAGCGAGTAGCAGGTATTCGGTAGCACTAAGAAGGAGCGGTAGTAGTAGCAGTAGTAGTCGTGGTGGGTAGTAGTAATAATGGCAGAAGGAGAAGTAGTAGTAGTAGTAGTAGTAGTAGTAGTAGTAGTCGCCGTCGTCGCAGAAGCAGCAGCATTCTACCTGGCCACATGCCGCCTCTAACTGTCTCGCGGGCCGTGCGGCTCTAGAAGTAGGCTGTCGCTGCCAGACGCTCGCATAGTCATGTACCGAAGCATTGGGAGCCTGAGTTCACAAAGCCCGATCTGCGGGTTCCTCCGGGTCGGGGGCTAGGCTTCAGGAAGAAAGCTGAGTTCTGCGAATCCGCTTGGATCCTTCATCGGCCACATGTACCTGTGTAAACTGGAGCATGGGTTTGTGAGGCCATACATGAGCCTGGAAAGCGCGCGTTCCTTGACCAGTTGGGCTGCGGATATCGTGCTGTTGGTTGTGGTAGCATGACATCTGCTGGAGCTGCTGATGATGACGATTATGCAGACGATGATTATGTTCTGATGGTGGCGATGATGATCAGGAGGAAGAGGAGGAGTAGGAGCAGGAGGAGGGGGCACGAAGGACGCGGAGGAGGCACGAGAACGAGTTGACGAGGACCAGGACCATCGCGGAGGACGGAGGGAGGAAGGAGACGGAGGAAGGAGGACGACGACGATGATGACGACGGTGATGATGATGGATGTGGGTAGTGACTGGGCGATGATGTGGGTTATGAGATGATGTGGGTGATGAAATGGACGATGACAAGGATGTTGATGTTGCTGATGCTGCTGACGATTGTACCAGCCGCGGCGGTGGCAGTGGCGCCGGTGGTAAGTGGTACAGGTTGATTGTGGCAGCGGCACGGCGCTCGGGGTAGTGGCGTTGGCGTCGGTGGGGCAGTGCCGGCGGCCTTTGTGGGAAACGGTGGCTGGCAGCGGTGAGGATGGCAATGACGACATATGAATAGTTATCCTGGAAAAACGACGGCACAGATAATGAGGATGGTCATGGCGATGACGCTGAGACTGGACGTTGAAGGCAAGCTGGCCGTTTCATGTTTACACTTCATCTGAAATATGGCGAATCTGCAAGTCTTGCTGAGATGTCTGCGTATCGAAGAAGAGAATGCCGCCGATTGCAGACACGAGCCAGCAGTAGGTTATCCTCAGAAGGGTCATGAGGTTTAACTCGGCACACAAAGCTGAAACCTAGCTGATCTTCAAAGCCCCGAAGGCTTCAACCGTCGATCGACAAACCTAAGTGATTCCTAGCTGATCTTCAAAGCCCCGAAGGCTTCAACCGTCGATCGACAAACCTAAGTGATTGGCTCTATAGTCCGACACACACACACACAAGACGCTCCACGTGCCGAAGCGAACTCCGACGGGAGCAGCCATTGGGAGCTGTAAAATTTCGTTGCGAGGCTTCGAAGAAGTCGCCTTCCAGATTCTGCAGCTTACAGACTCTTACATACCAGCTGCCAAGAAGGCAAATTCCCTCTCCGAGCGCGGCCAAGGTTCCACTGCAGCCCGCCAGTGCGAGCCTCGCGGCCACGACCGCCCTGCAGCGCCGTGCTGCAGAGGTGGAAAAGCCTTCTGCCCAGCACATTGTGGGGTCCAGGGCCTTCTTTTCGGCTTGCAGGGCTTTGGCGGCAGACCATGACCCTAAACCCGTAGCTTTAAGTGCCATGAACCCTGACAATAAAAATATTCCCTGCCCACAAACACCGAAGAAAATATGTTGCCAGGATCAGAAACTAGCAAAAGTTCAGACTAAGAGCACCCTAAACTCAGCCAGCAAAGTGCAGTTCCGTAGACAGGACACTCAACTAGCAGATCGCAGACTGCACTTCCAGACCGTTTTGATTCCACTTTTCGGCAAGCAAAGCAGATCCGATGTCCCAGGAGCTCCAAGCTGGGAGAGCTGCATCGCTTCAGAGACATCCTTCAGTTAGGTGCTGTTTAGAAGCAGACCCTCGACACAGACCCTTACTGCAGCTTCCCAGGCTTCCGGAGAGCTGCGGCAAGAAGCCACAAGCGCTGGTCTTGGAAAGCTGCCGGCTTTGGCAAGAAGCCCAAAGACTCCAGATTCCAGGAACTGCAGTAACTAAACCTGGGGCCCCTGATTCCGGTTCTATATAATCGGAGCCATTTCAAAAAGCCGGCAAGGGTATCGCCATGTTACAAAGCCGGAGCCCTGCCGTTCACAATAGTAAAAGGGGCGACAATAATGAACTCCTCCAGGGGCGGGGCTCCCGATTAGAAGCTTTGCTTTCGGGAAGACTAATTATGAAGCAATGGCCTTTTGGCAAGACGCCACAAGCGCTGGTCTTGGAAAGCTGCCGGCTTTGGCAAGAAGCCCAGAGACTCCAGATTCCAGGAACTGCTTAAACCTGGGGCCTCTGCCTGATTCCGGTTCTATATAAACGGAGCCATTTGACAAAGCCGGCAAGGGTATCGCCATTTCACAAGCCGGCACGGGTATCCCGTACAAGCCCTGCCGTTCACAATAGTAAAAGGGGCGACAATAATAAACTCCTCCCGTGGCGTCGCTCCCGATTTTAAGCTTTGCTTTCGGCAAGAGTATTTATGAAGCAATGGCCTTTTGGCAAGAAGCCACACGCTCTGGTCTTGGAGAGCTGCTGGCTTTCGCAAGAAGCCCAGAGACTCCAGATTCCAGGAACTGCAGCAGCTAAACTTGAGGCCCCTGCGCGATTCCGATTCTATATAAACGGAGCCATTTCACAAGCCGACAAGAGTATCCCTTTCGAGCCACTATTACTACTATTACTACTATTACTACTATTGCTACTATTACTACTATTATTACTATTGTTACTACTACTACTACTACTACTACTACTGCTACTATTACTACTATTACTGCTATTACTACTATTACTACTAGTACTATTATTGCTATTCTTGCTACTATTACTACTATTACTACTATTACTACTATTACTACTATTACTACTATTACTACTATTACTATTACTATTACTATTACTATTACTGCTATTACTACTATTACTACTATTACTACTATTACTACTATTACTACTATTACTACTATTACTAATATTAATACTATTACTGCTATTACTACTATTACTACTATGACTACTATTACTACCATTGCTACTATTACTATTATTACTACTATTACATTACTACTATTACCACTATCAATACTATTACTACTATTACTACTATTACTACTATTACTACTATTACGACTATTACTACTATTACTACTATTACTGCTATTACTACTATTACTACTATTACTACTATTACTACTATTACTACTATTACTACCATTACTACTAATACTACTATTGCTACTACTACTACTACTACTACTACTACTACTACTAGTATTACTACTATAGCTACTATTACTACTATTACTACTAGTACTACTGGTACTACTAGTACTACTAGTACTACTACTACCACTATTACTACTATTACTACTATTACTACTATTGGTTATTAGTACAAGTAATACTGTTAGTACCATTAGGATGTTGTTCTAAATTAAAGGA
>CAJNDV010036776.1:5803-21507 GCA_905221635.1 Symbiodinium sp. CCMP2456 | reverse complement strand
GGGGAACCTCCCTACAATAGGGGCCTAAATAATCACCTATATCACCCTAGGGGGTTCCTTATCATAAATACACTATAAAGGATCCCTAAACCCTAAACCCTAAACCCTAAACCCTATTCCAATCATTAAGGGCCGTATATTAGGCTCACGGTTTCCTGTGTCGGGGCGACTCCACAGGCTTTAAGGCTCTCGGGTTTGGGGTTTAGGGTTTAGGGTTTAAGGTTTCAGTTTTAGGCTTTAGGGTTTAGGGGTGTGTCTGAGTGGCTCTAGTCTCTGCTTGCGGACATGGACAGGCGTGGTGAAGGAGTGATCATTCAATTGTCCTGAGCTCCGTCTGTTGTGTAGATGCAAAGAAACGCCAAGATCCCGACATGAGAAAAGTTAGTTTTTGCAGCCCGTCATTGGAAGCTTCTAAAACTCAAACGCGGCAGCATAGTCATAATGACCAACGACAGTACAACAGAACCCACTGAGACGAACATAAACGCACCCCTGTCTAAGTAGGACGACGAACATAAACGCACCCCTGTCTAAGTAGTTCACCCTAAACCCTAAACCCTAAACCCTAAACCCTTGACCGCGGAAGCCTTAACAGGCGAGGTCTCCCCGGAGACTCCACAACCCTTTGTTATGTAGCATACCTCAAATCATACATTAGCATCCCCCCCATCAGGGAAGAGTTTAGGGTTTAGGGTTTAGGGTTTAGGGCTTAGGGTTTACGATTTAGGGGTTTAGGGGTTTAGGGTTTAGGGGTTTAGGGTTTGTGGTTTAGGGTTTGTAACATACCTCAAATCATACATCAGAATCCCCCCCCTCAGGTAAGGTATATTCCTTAATTCATAGGGGCTTTGGATGGTTTTCGAGTCTCTTGGCTCATCTCCCCTGTCTTACCCTAACCCGAAGATCCGGTGTTCCATCTGATCTTTCAGGGCTCGGGAGTGGCTCACATGCCCAACCCCAAACCTTTAAGCTTAGGGTCTAGGATTTAGGATTTAGGATTTAGGGTTTCGGGTTTAGGGTTTAGGGTTTAGGGTCTAGGGTTTAGCGTTTAGGGTGAGCCGCAGGATCTGAAACATAGCGGCCTTGGTAATTCGAATAGAGTCTCAGCCTTGTCATTAGAATAGGGTTTCAGGGTACACGAATAAGGAGCCCTAGGCAAGAGTATGTTGTGGTAATCCTTGCGACGCCTGAATACGTAGCCCCCCTAAAACCGAGACTTGAAACCCTATTCCCCAGACCGCTACACTCTGGATGACTGGCTGTCGGAGTGTCCGCCAGTGCTCAACTCCGAACCATTGAAGCCTCGACTCCTCCAGAAAACGTGTAATCCCTCTGTGGATCGCTTATAAAAACCCAAATCCTTGACACCCGCAGCGGAAAAACACAGCTATGGAAACCTAAACAAGCCCAGACCCACCGCCCAACCCTAAACCCTAGACCCAAAACCCTCAACCCTAAACCCAAAGACCCTAAACCCTAAACACAAAGACCCTAAACCCTAAACCCTAAACCCTAAACCCAAGACCCTCAACCCTAAACCCAAAGACCCTAAACCCAAAGACCCTAAACCTAAACCCTAAACCCTCAACTCAAAGACCCTAAACCCAAAGACCCTAAACCCCAAGCCTCGCAACCCAGCTTCTCCGCGATGAACCGGATGTTTCTGCAGTGCGTGCTCGGCGTCAAGGTCTTTGACTTGAGGTCCTCGGGGACAGGGCTTACTGTAGGGGTCTTAATAATTAGAACAGGGTTTTGGGGCTTAGGGTTTTGGGGTTTAGGGTTTAGGGGCCTTAATAGTTAGAGTAGGGTTTTGGGGCTTAGGGTTTAGGGGTTTAGGGGTTTGGGGTTGAGGGGCCTTCATGATTAGAATAGGGTTTTGGGGGATATATTGTACTATAACCACAAGGAGGAACCCCCAAAATAGTATAGGTATTAATTCACCAAGGCCCCTACATTCGGGTTTTGGGTTGTTGTGATTCTGAGCTAATTTCGGGCCCGGCACGACTCCGAAAACAGGAGTGGCAACAGCCAGATCCAGGGTTTCTTGAAGGAATATTATGGCATCTTGTAGTAAATTATAGTAGAAGCCCAAAAGTTGGAAACCCATTAGCCTCAATCCCTCAGAGTAATGTATATCCCAGCACTATTTGTCCTTTATCCGGTTTCCAACTTTTTGGGGCTTACTATATAGTGTAACACATTACATAGCACATTGCAGTAGAGTATCCCTTACTATGAGACGAACTTAAGTAGTCCCCCCCGCTAATTAAACCCCACATCATGAACCCAAACCTGGCTACCAGAGGCAGTCAAAACCCAGGCCACCTCTTCCAAAAGGTTTTAGGGTTTAGGGGCTACTTGGAGGCCCAGGGGAATTAGTAAGTAGGTTATAAGTAGAGTTATATGTACCCTAACTGTAGTTACCCCAATTATAACCCTACTTATAACCGACTTACTAAGTCCCCTGGGCCTCCAAGTAGGGTTTAGGGGCAGCTCAGGAGTAGAAGACTGCATTGCATCCAGGATCCCTCGATGGCTTGAAGAGTGCTCTTGACATCATAGTAAGAGTCTCCCTATGGACGATAAATTAGGCATCCCTATAGACCTTGAAGGGTAAAGTCCTACTATACCATATAAGCATCTAGAAACCCTATCTTTTAGTTCAGCCGCAAACTGAGAAACATCTAAACTCCTATCCTTGAGTTCAAGAGTATCCCTCAACTCCCAACCCCTATACCCTAAACCCTAAACCCAAAACCCATGGCCCTGCGACAGAAGCTCGTATCGGTGTTCAGTCAGCGACGCTGCGAACAGACGGAGCAGCTCCTCAGTGCAGATGAGGGGGTTTAGGGTTTAGGTTTAGGGTTTAGCGTTTTAGGGTTTAGGGTTTTAGGGTTTTAGGCCTAAGAAACCTATAATTCTAGGGCGTCTTGTTATGATTTCCTTTGTTGTAGAAGCCCTTTGAAAGACCCTAAACCCTAAACCTGAAAGTAGGAGAATTTTGGTGGTTCAGGTACAACCTTAACCCGAAACCCGAGGGTTCACCTCTGGGGTATGGCTGCAGTTACGATTTTAAGGTTTAGCATAGGCCTTAATAATTATAACAGGGTTGTCGGCTCCTTTATCCTATAGATATGTAAGGAACCCTGAGGAATAATATAAGTAATTATTTAGGCTTCTACATTACGAAACCCTAAACCCTAAACCCTAAACTCTAAACCCTAAACTTCAACCCTTAACCCTACAGTTAGCTTCAAGTCTCTGAGGTCAGCCTGCGGGCTTCTATTTTAGGCTTTAGGCTCTTGAAGTGTAAAAGGTGGAAGGCTTGGGTTCCGGCTTTCGGGAGTCTGGGGCTTTGAGGTAGGGTTCACGGTTTAGGGTTTAGGGTTTTGGGTTTTTGGGGTTCAGGGTTCAGGGTTCAGGGTTTAGGGTTTTGGGTTTTGGGTTTTGGGGTTCAGGGTTCAGGGTTCAGGGTTTAGGGTTTTGGGGTTCAGGGTTCAGGGTTCAGGAGTTCAGGGTTTATTTCGGGTTCAAGGCTTAGGGTTAAGGGTTTAGGGTAGTGAGTTTTCAATGTAGAGGGTTGAGGGTACGGGCTTTAGGGCTTGGCGTTGCCGGGGCTTGGAGGTTCCGGACGTGCAAAGCACAGGATAAGGTTTGGAGCTAGAGAGTTGAGGGCGCAGATGGTCCTGGGCTTTGGGCATAAGTTGGGGCTTGAGAGCTTCAGCACTTGAGGGCTTTGGAGTTTGGAGCTCTGGTCTTTCGTAAGTTTATGGCTTCAGAGCTTTTGGGTTTAGAGGTTTGGGATTTAGGGGTTTGGGGCTCTTGGGTTTAGAGGTTTGAGGTTTAGGGTTTAGGGGTTTGGGGCTTTTGGGGCTTTGGGGCTTTCGGCTTTCGGGCTTTAGGGCCTTAGAGCTTTCAGTCTTTAGGTTTGAGGTTTAGGTTTTCGGACTTTTCAGCTTTTTGGGTTCTGGGGCCTAGGGATTCAAGTTTGTAGGGACTTTAGAGCCTGATGGTGTTAGCTTACAGGATTTTTAAGAGTTGGGTCAGGAGGGTCGGGGAGTATGGGTTTTGGGGGTTTATTATAGAATTCCGAACGCCTGTCTCATCCAAGCAGGTTCGCTCGCAACGGATTTGGTGGCTTTGCGGGCAGATGCCTTCCGTGTAGGGTTTAGCTTAGGGCATCGCAGAATATAGATCCCTTTGATGCCCTGTAAGAAGCAAATCGCCCTTGCGCAGCACTGGATTTGTGAGGGAAGAAGGTCCAAGTCTTTTGCGGCGCGGCTGCCGCGCCCAGCAGAGACGGGCATTGGCGTCCAAAGACCCCATGTACTATAGGGGCCTTAATAATTAGAATAGAGTTTTGGGGCGAATAGGGTTTTGGGGCCCCTTATACTATAATTATTATAAGGAACCCCAAAATAGTGTTAGTAATTATTAAGGCCCCTACATTACAGGCTTCTGCAAGAAGCATGACCTGCCTCTGGTCTGCGGAGTCTGCAGCACCCATGTTGGAAGATTTGCTGATTATCATTGCAACAATATTTCCTGTAATCGGTGTGTGTGTGTGTATATATATATATATGTATGTATATCTTCGTAAAAATATATATAAATAATATCCAAACAAGTACAATACTACAGCCTAGGGTTCCAAGGATAGAAGGGCCTGTGCATGTAATATAGGGGCGTTAATCATTACCTATGCTATATTCTGGGGGTTTCTTTCTTATATCCACAGTAGAACATACTCCAACACCGTATTCAAATTCTTAAGGCCCCTATATTAATGGCCTGGGCCGTGTACCCAAATCGCGAGTTTCCAGAGGCTCCGCCACCCCAGGATTAGACAAGATCCCTTCAAGCATAAAGCGGGAATATGGAGTGGGATGGCCGTATAATATAGTAAGGAGGTTTCTGAATGAGGGTCCTCAGTGGCTTCTGATCTTTGGTGTGATTCAAGATGCACTCTTCAAGCAAGGCATTTTTATGAGTCTCTGCATTTAAGGCCTAGGGTAGGTCTATGAATCCACGGCTTCCCTGGATCTACTGATATGAGGTCTAAGGGTCGCAGGGTTACTTGGAGCAAGTAACATAGAGGTCCGAGTCACTAGTGAATCACTAGTGAAGCACCCTGTTTTTCCCCTTTTTGCTCATAACATGCGATGCAACCGGAACCTTTTTCAAGATATTGAGGCCACTCAACCTGCTGAAGCCCACACAAAGCCCAAGCAGACCTGCATTAATCGAACTATAGGACCCTGAGAGGGTGAGATGCTGTGTGACCCCTTTCTTGTGCTGTGGGCCAAGGCCCCTCAGCCCTAAACACGCAAACCTCCATCAGGGTAAGGGTTTAGGGTTTAGGGGTTTCAGGGTAAGGGTTCAGGGTTTAGGGTTTCAGGGTAAGGGTTTAGGGTTTCGGGTCTAGGGCTTAGAGCCTTTATCCCAAACTTTGGGCCTGTGAAGCCTCAACCCCCAAAATTCAAAATCCAATACTCACAACCCGAAACCAAAGTTTGAACCGTTTCGAACGCCCTTTGATCTGGAAGCCACCTTAGCGGTAGTTTAAGGGTTTCCAAGGGTTTCATTGGACGCTTAGGGTTCAGTAGGGCTAGGTTTGACCATGCAGGTGGGTGGCTTGGATCCTACTGGGTGCCATCGCCCTTTGTCCAAGAGCTTGCTTGGTTTTGACTTAGGATTGAGGTTAGGGTTTAGGGTTGAGGGTTTAGGGTTTACGAGGAGGTTGTCATGGTTTTGGGTGGGTTGAGGGGGTAAAAGGTTGCGGATTTACCTACGTTGCAATCCCGAGCCTGAAGAATTTGGAAGTTGTTCGGCCGTCCTCTTTAAAGACTTCGTGATGTTATACCCTATTCGATTAAATTCAGGCCCCTACATTACATTACTCGGTCAAGAGCCTAGGAGCCCGGAGGTCAGGTCTACTGATGCTGAAGTGACCGTCTCGTCAGGCATTTCTGGTTGAGGAATCTGATCCGTGGATTTAGGGTTAGTTCGGGTTGAGAGGTTTGTGGAGCAGGTTCGTGGGCTACTTCGGCAGAAGTCAGTGCGAAGCAGACTCAAGCCCTCTACATGAACAACAGTTCACTTGCATGGACGTCGTTCTCGAAAATTCCCCAGGCCCTGTACAGTAGTAAGCTTTAATATCCTTGAACCCGAAGCCTAGACCGTACGGCAGAGAGATCTGTAGCGTGAAAAGGTTCAGTGTTGTGCACAGGAGGCTCGCTGTTGAGTAATGTTCCCTCAGATCCCTATAGCTATCTGGCAACAACTGCGCGGTTCTGTCCCCGCAGACTCATCGTGGACCTTTAGAGACGCACCTACAACTTCTGGTCGCAAGACGCTCGGTGGTATAGAAGTCTGAATTCTAAGCAAAATTACTCTTAAGGTTTCCTTGTCACTGTTCAGAATTAATCCAATATTCCTTTTCTAGTGTTGCTACTACCGCCACAGCCACCACAACCACCACCACCGCCGCCGCCGCTACCGCCCCGCCGCCGCCATCACCACCACCACCACCACCCCCAGCACCACCACGACGAGGACGACGACGACTGCGACTGTAATGCTATGCTATAATGTACCCCACCACAAGCCCCTATTCTGAAAAGCTTTGGCATCTATAGCAAGCCCACTCTACGAGGTGTTCATTCTCCTGGTCATCAACATCCTGAACACCAGCGACTCGATGGCAAAGCTTGTTCCTATGCCCCCCCCTCCGGTTTAGGGTTCAGTGCTTGCAGGTGTAGGGTTTGAGGTTAAGCTTAAAGACCTATAGATCCAGCTTTGAGCCCCATGAAACCTCCGCCGTCCCGAACCCAAACTTCTAGTCCGGGGTTCCTTAGAGTTCGGACAACGCGCCGATGAAGGGGTTTACAGTTCGGGGATGTATAACTCTAGTCGCAGCTGGTAACATACTTACCAAGTTCCTTGATCCTCTAAGTATTCGCAACCTGCAACAAAGGCGCTAGCCTCTGCTGGATTCTCTGTACCCGCCACACTCTGCTACTGCTGCAGCGAAGCTTCAACCCGAAATTCTCAATCCTAGATCCTAACAAGGTTTCCGAAAGGAAGAGTTGAGGGTTTAGTTTTAAAAGAGTTTATAAGGTTCCTGCTGGGGTTCACGCGATTACTTGAACAAAGGGAGTCCCTGAAACCACCAAAACGGGACGATGAGTTCGAACACTCCGGAGGAGAGATCCGTAGCGACAAACTCTACAGTTGAGAGCTCCAGAGCGTCCCCATCCAAACCTCTACGCCCAAACCCTCATTCCCAGAGACTCCAAAACCCCTTAAGTAAGGAATATACCTTAAATCATATTAGAGGGTTCCTATTATAATTGAAGGTATAATCCTTAATGAAGGGGTTTTGGAGTCTCTGGGTTAGCCATCCAAAACCCAGCAGCTGCAGCTGCTGGGGAAGCCTTGAGCCCCAAAACCTTGGTCACCAAACTCAGGCCCGGGTCGATAATGTCCAGGGGTTAGGGCCCTCTAGGTTTAGGGTTTAGGGTTTTAGGGTTTTAGGGTTTAGGGTTTAGCTTTCGCACCAGGCATTGGTTTCATTGCCCGTGACTTGACCAACGCCCTCGTATCGAAGGCACGTATGTAGGAGCTTCTTCTGGACGGGTAGGGTTTAGTGTTCAGGGCCTAAAACCTCCTGACGCAACTCCATTTAACAACAGAAAGTAGCGGGCCTTCCGTGAAGTAGGGTATATCTTGGGGTTTTGGTGAGTGTGTGTGAATATATATGTATACAAGTAGGCATATACCTACACAGCTGCTTTAGAATCTTGCTGGGTGCAGACCTGAATTCCAGCAAGAAAATCATTTCAGATTCATCTCAACCGCTGCTGCGCAAGAACCCTACTAAGTTTTAGGGTTTTCTGAGGCCCCTGAACCCTAAACCCTAAAACACAAACACATCGGGTAAACCGTAACCCCTAAGTACGGGGTTCAAGATCCGGGGTCGTAGACTTAAGGCTGTTTGGAGACGGCCAGGGATCGTAATGTAAGGGTCGGAACAACCAAGAATAGAGTACCCTAAAGATTCCTTCTTTTTTTGACTCAGCATCCCCCCATCCCTGTTCTAGTTGTTACAGCCCCTTTATCAGAAGGCTTTGGCTGGCTGGACAGGCGGATTGAAGTTGCTGCAGGTCTCATGCTTTTAAGGCTTGCATGTGCAGTTTTTCTAAATGCGGGCCATGAGGGTCATGGGTCAGAAAATCCCCTAAACCCTAAACCCTGAACCCAAGGGCAGAAAATACCCTAAACCCTAAACCCTGAAGCCAAGGGCCAGTAGATACCCTAAACCCTGAACCCTGGACCCTTGTATTCTTGATTTGGCACTCTACCAAACCAAGCTCTGACCCTTTTGCCCCAAACCCAGAGGCCCAAAGCCATGAACTCTGGAAGCCACTTTTCTCCAGGGTGCAGTAGGTAATATAGAGGCCTAATAAATACCTATACTATTTTGGGGTACCTTAAGAATTACTATAGTGTAGTGTACCCCAAAACCCTATTCTAATTATGAAGGCTCCTAGATTACCCTTTAAAGCTACACTTCTTGACCCCCCCCTTTGTAGAAGCCTTATAGGAACCCTCAGCGGAGATTCGTTGCTCCAGGACGAGAAGCTGACGTACAAGGTCATCGGCATGTATGCAGCCTGCTTCATCGTAGCCCTCCCGAGCCTGGGCTATGGCCCTCGGGTTACTTTAAGAGGGAACTGTCTAAGGGTCCCTAAACGGGATCTTTGACGGGCTCTAGAGGGTGCAGGGTTTTGGGCATTTGGGGTTGTGTAGTCGGGTTTGTGGCTGGAGGGCTTTGGGACATTGTACTTGAAGTGAGGGGTGAGCTTTAGGGTCCCAGGGACCGCGGCTGAGGGTTCCGAAGCTCTGGGTTGTGGGTCTCAGGCTTTAGGATTTTAGTGTTAGGGTTCCGGGGTTTGCTATTCCTCACGGTTCCTCATTCTAATCATAGTACAGCAACCAACGCCCAAAACCCTCCACTAATTATTATGGCCTACGATCCCGTATTGAGTCGCTTCAACCAAACCTATTCTTCGTTTCAAGGCTCAAGTTAGGTGGAATCATCTTGAGCTAAACAAGGCCCCAGTCTGACGGAGGAGACTCCAATAAGATCACCTCCAAAAACTCGTACTGCTTGGTTTAGGGTCTAGGGCTTAGGGTATATCATAGGAAGTCAGCTTCAAAAGTGGGGGGGGGGTATCAGAAATGTTGAGGTCCCAACCTCCCAAAGCCCCGAACTAATCAGGGACCCTAAAGCCCCTACCACTTTTCCGCCGTTATCAATCCCCTAACAGCCCTGGTATAGAACTGAATAGTCCCCACAAAGGCTCATTAAGGATTTTGATGTGTGACTGCGAAGGATCCGAAGCGCACAGTTCTGGTGCACTGCCAAGCTGTCCATCCTTTGGAGAGACTGGCTGACACGGAACTTCATCGATGCGCACTTGGGCACTGTTTACGATGTTTCATTTCTGGAGGATGGGGTTTGAGGGTTTATGGCCTCAGGACCCGAATTGAGCCTAAAACTGGGGCAGGTTTTGTGTGGGTCTTTGTCTGTGACGCTGCGGTAGGGATCCGAGTGCCAGATGCCAGTCGGTCTGAACTTTAAATCCGAACCTAAAGCCTAACCCCTGCAATGCCCAACCCTTAACCCGCGACCTACCCCGAGAGCCTAAACCCCTGAGCTCTAATGCCTAAAGCCTCAAAGCAGAAGACGAAGCTGAGGTCGGGTTTCAGGGTTTAGTTGCAGGTTTGGGGTTTAGGGTTATGGCAACTTAGGTACATGGATCATCGAGCCTACTACGTGCCGTGGCGGATGTTGGATTGCCGATTTGGAGAGCTAAACTTTGCAAACTAAGCAAGGGATGCAGGGAATTCGCCGGCAGTCCGAGCAGGTAGGGCGTAGAACCGCCAGCCTGAACCCTAAGACTAGGATTTGGTGCTGGGTTGAATCTGAAGCTCGACCCTGAGCTACAACTTTGATGCGAATACCCCAGCATCAAAAAGACCACAAAGACTGGGATCTTCTTAAGGAACTTAACAGCAAGTTCCTATAGTAAGGAAGCCCAATCCATCGTACATCCCGATTATGGTAGCTTACATCGGGTTCCTCAGCAAGAACCCGCCAGGATTCTGGGATCCAAAGCTCAGGGGTGCCCTTTGGGATCCCCGCCTACTTTCTGAGACTTCCTACTCCAGGAGCCTTAAGAATTACCTATACTATTTGGGCGGGGGCGGTAAAAAAAAACCCAAAACCCTACTCTAATTATTATGGCCCCTACAGTATCTGAGTCTCGTCGTAGTAGCCAGGATTTAGGGCTTCGGGTTTAGGGCTTTAGGCCTTCAGGGCTTGGCAGTCAAGTCAAAGTTCGTGAAATCGGGCTTGACTCCGGACGGAAGTTGAGTTCCATGTAGGGATCATCTTGTTTCCCGCCGTTGGGTCGCTCGGTCGGCACTGGGTTCGTATATCTATAGGTCATTCAATGCGGTTTAGCGATCAGGGACGCGTCCCCATTTGTGGGTCCATCTCTCGCCCTCCGCGCAGTTTGCTGTGTGACGTACCTGTCTGATTCGTTCAAACCTTGGCTGAGGCTGGGTTTGTAGCTGATATTGGACCCTAAACCCTAAACTCGTAAACCCTTAAACCCTAAACACCCTGAGCCCAAAACCCTTAAGCCCTAAACCTTGCTCCAAGCCGCAATGCAGGTGTCGTCGGAATCCAATCCTGCAGTTTCTTTGTGTGTACCTGCTGCTCGCCTGGCATGCACACCTTGTGCCAGACACACCCGAGACCCTCACCTCTTGAGCCCTCAACCTTTGAACCCTGAAATCTTAAACCCCGGATCCTAAAGCAAAAAGCCGACAAGGCCTGAAAACCCTCGAGATCTCGAAGCCCGAAGGACATCAACCCGAACGATGAGTCGAACACGGAGGTGGACAATCCGGATCAGCGAATCGCTGACGAGACGCATCTCAAGAGGGATCTGTAGGTCTTTCTTCCGGCATCTCTCTGTCTCAGATGCTTTACGACTTTGTTTATGGGGCTTTCGCATTTTACTTCTTCAAAGCAACTGCCCCAAGCCATGAGACCCAGACGCTCACCCAAACCCTATCAGCTCCTGGGGTTTAGGTTTAGGGTTGGGCCTTGAGGGTGCAGGTCTTAGGGTTCCTTAGGGTTTAGGGTTTAGGATTTGGCCTTTGGGGTTAGGGCTGCCATGGTCCGAGCCTGCAGGGTTCCCACAGGTCTTTTGCGTGAATTCAAGCAGTGAGAGTATGCGGTGCAGTACACTTGGGTTCTGTAGTTGCATGCCTGTACCCGAGTACATTGCAGATATACACATGCACAGTCAAAGGTTAGGCCTACATGTACACATGAGTACATGCATACGTACATACACAGATGATGTGTTTGGATAGGTACTTCGTCTGTCTGTCTGTCTGTCTGTCTGTCTGTCTGTCTGTCTGTCTGTCTGTCTGTCTGTCTGTCTGTCTGTCTGTTGGCTAAGCAAGCCTGCAGCGACCCGACCAAACTCGTAGACCCTTGCAATCCCTAAGTCCAGAAACTGCATACAGTTCAAGAAAGCTTGTATCAAGCATTCATAAAGCAAGTTTTCATAGAGTCATAGACCTCTTACAAAGCCCCAACGCCATAGGTCTGTAGTCGGTTTCTGCCACCGCCAAGGATGTGAGAAGCTTCACAAGAGAGAGTCTTTCCTTCACGGCGGCTTCGCTTCTGTTTAAGATGTATTTCCAGGTTCGGGCTTTCATGCTTTTGAGGTTCCGGGCTTGGGTGAGAACCCGGACATAGGAAGCTCACTATGGAGGGTTTTTCCGAGGTTTGGCTACTCGTCTAGGTAAAAAATCTGGATTCCTTAACCCTCGACTGGACTCCTTCCGAGGATGACGAGTCTTCCATCGAAACACGGTCATTGAAGCTTCAGCAGCTGTTCCTCTCCCTCCAGCACCTCCGCCAAGAAGCACCCACGATTCCGATTCCCAAGAGACCGTGTCACCCTAAGCCTTAAGCCCTAAACGCTTCACGCCTTCATTTGAGACTTAGTCTGGGAGTCCCTATTCGGAAGATCCGGGTAGTCATGACCTGTTTGTAGCCGTACTCAGAACTCAAAGGACAAGTTTAGGGTTTAGCGCCGTTTAGGGTCTAGTAGGGTTTAGTACCTTGGATGATGGGGTGGTAATCTGAGTGTGCAGTCCAATCGGGTTGCAGACGTCGGAAACCCCTCGTTGGGACGTTGGGATCTGATCAACCCTAGAAGATAACCCCTGAATCCTAAACCCTAAACCCTAAACTCCTATACCTAATGTAAGTTGTGGCCATCCCTAGGACTCTAGCCAACAGGTAGGGGGCGCTTCCGTTCGGGTGTCTGGACACTTCAAAGCCCCAAGCAGGGTGCAGAGAGCTACGGTTTAGCGGTCTCGGTAAAGTTGTGAATACGGTTTTCTGAGGCGTTGATCATGGTTAACAAGATCTTGGTCGTATCACCGTTGTTCCGAGGCTGGATACGATTCCGGTATGGCCCCTTCAAATCCCAAAGAGGCAACACTCTCCTCCCCGGGGTTTCAGACTGAACGCCCCAAGCCCCAAAACCGCCAATCCCCAAAATAGTGCCAAACCCCACAGAGTCCGCATAGAATCCTCACCCTTAGGGTTTAGGATTAGGCCAAGCCGCCGTATTTCGCTTGCGTCAGGTCGGTGCTGTAGATGCATTGTTGACTTTTGTGGCTCGACTGCAAGCCGAACTCAGGTCAAGATCTTTGCTTTGTTTTTTGAGGGGAAGCGGCGGGGGTGGGGGCTAAGTAGGGTTTTTAATTGGTTTAGGGTTTAGAGGGTTTTAGGACCCCACGACCTTAGAACATATGCCGTCGCCCAACCCAAACATGCAGATGCGCAGCTACAAAAGCAGGTGCTGGAGATGGAGGGTACCAAAGGGCCAGAGGAAGAACCACGAGCTCGCTCAGATTGCACGCGCACAGGTCCCTCACCTCGCGGAACCTGCTCCGGAGCCTGTATATGGAGTTTGAAGACCTAAAAGGAAATCTATGCTGCCTACATGAACGGCCGCTCAACTCGATGACCTTCGAGTGTTTGCTAAAAGGAGGCCACGATTGCATGCCCAGTGCCGCGCTTTATGCATTTGAGTGCGTCAGCAGCCCAAGGAAACAGCCGCATAACATCTTGAAATTTCGTAGTGATTCTTTCGTGCCATTTCTTGTCGCCATGGACTGTCTTTACATTACTGTTCTTGGACGCATGTCGGCCTCGATCCCTGCAAATTGGTTGGACGAGGTCTGGTAGAACACGTCAGCTCCATACACACATTTCACATCTGCCAATTTGACCGGCCTGTGACCATCAAGATGAACACGTGACTCAGATGTCACGAACAGGCACGCGGTGCAAACTGATGAGACGGGATGTCACCCACAGCACTGCACGTGCTGCGATGATGCGTTGCAGCGCCTGCGCATGAAATTCTTGAATGCTCAGAGGGCCCACTGGGCAATGGTCGAGTGAACGTAACTTGCGCGGAAAGGAAAACCCAGAGCTTTGCCTGCCATAATCAAACAAACCACCATGACAATATGCGATCAGACCATCGTGCAAGCGCTAGATAACAAACATTTTCCACATGAAACTAGGCAGTCCGTTCGACGCAATAACAAGGATACCAAAAAAGGTCTCACTCTTGGCCTTGTGAACCGTTTTTTCCATAGCCAAAGATATCTCAGCCGCATGTTTAAACGCGCCATCCTGGGCCAGACGAAATGGCCCAAATTTTATTACTCGAGCATACAGGTCAATGAAGGCACCTTACCTCGGCTGTCCATGTCGATCGATTGAACCGCGGCCCTTCCGTGCGCACAGCTTCGGGCAACTTCACGGGAGGGCGACTGTGGTCGTACGACAGATGTAATAGGGCTTGCAGGGATCGCAGGTGTTCTTTGTTCAGGCCTCTTGAACCTGTTCCGTCGGTCTTTCCTAGCTCTCCAGCAACATGGAGGCGGCAGTTCCCGAACCTTTGGCCAACCTGCTCTTGCAGGCTCGTTTCTGCAACGTCTGCATGGTTGTCAAGCGCGAAGGCCATGCGCACAAGCACCGCTCACAAGGCGCACACGATCTGCGTCTCTTAACAGATCATGAAAAGGCCGGCCTTTCTCGGCGGTGGCGCGAGGAGCAGGAGATGAGTAAGGAGGCCAAGAAGCGGAGGTTGGCAGAAGACCGCCAAGAGAAGCTGCGTCGCCGACAGGAACTTTCGGTTTGATTTTGGTAAGCACAAAGGCCTCACCCTGGATGAGGTGGATCGCAAAGACGTGTCATTCCACCCACCGTATGATGTACGACATAGTTCTCTGCCCGTCATATCTGTGTAGTATCTCTGATAAGCCGCAGCAGCAATTCAGGGCTGTTCTCAAAGTCAGTGTTAAACAGAGCCATTGTGCAAGTACATCTTGACATCAGGAGATCCCAAAATATCCGAGCCCAAAACTCATTCTGTTATTCTCAGGATCCGTGCCCCCTGTGCCGGAGCCCTTGTGCTCTTTTGTTAGTGTATTTACAAGGATGATCGACGACAGTCCCTCCAAAGCCTACCCCCTAAACCTTAAAGGCTTATCCTACAACCCTAGCGCCTTATAAGACCTTCCAGACCCCTTCTGGAAATGCGTGGAACCGTATAGAGCCCTGCGCAGCCTGCACAAAACCCCAAAAACACCATAAAACACCTTTGGCCCGGAAGTTCGGATTCCAGATCCCAAAAAGAGATTTACCACTGCGCACAAGAGGGTTTAGGAGGTAGGATTTGAGGTTTTGCAAGGGCTTGAGGGTGTTAGGGCTTTGCGACCGTAGGCTTTGAACATTTTGGGACCTGAGGGGTTCAGGGTTTAGGGTTCAAGGCATGGTTTCAAAGCTTATAGTTCTACGGCATTTCCAGGTGCTAAACATTGCAGTTCTCTGGGAGATCAGCCGTCGCCTCAGCAACACAGGGGTGGCCGAATAAAACCCTAAACGGGGTTTTTCCGACGCCTCGAGCCTGCGGCTCAGGAATGACATGTTTTTGGGAGATTCAGGGTTCTAGAGTTCATGGATACGGGCTGCCTTAGCAATTGCTCTCTGTAGCAAACACCAGATGCAGGCTATGGAGGGCCATAGGGGTTCAATGAAGCTGTACTTAGAGGTCCTGGCAAATGCGATCCCGCCTTAAACTCTAAACCCGAAGCCCCAAACCCTGAACCTTAAACCCAGAGCTTGAAATTCCACCTCTGGGCCGGTTGTGACTTTGAGTCTTTGGGTTGCACCTTCGGCATCGTCCGAGGTCCACTGAGGTTCCCCCAACTATCCTCCAGTTGTGCCCAAATGCCCACTGTCAAGGAGGTGCTTTTGGGGTTTCCGGATTTGAGGGTTGATTCGGGGTGAAGTAGTTCGCAAGTGCCTTAAGGTGATGGTAGCGAAGTTCTATCCGAAAACGGCTCTGCGCTTGCCGGCTTCCGATGAAGAGAGTATGATGCCCAAAGTCTGTAGATTCTCAACGTTATTGGTCATCCCAAATGCAGATACTGAGTAGTTAGAATCAGCTATTCCAACCCCTCTTTCTCGACGTATACGTTTTACGCATATGTTATATAAAATACATATGTATGTATGTATGTAT
>CAJNDV010036775.1:77651-115031 GCA_905221635.1 Symbiodinium sp. CCMP2456 | reverse complement strand
AAATGAAGATATTATAATCTGAATAATCGATATTTAGAATCGAAAATTCTGAGAATAATTATAAATTCATGAATTATTTAGAATATTTTATTGAAGAGATTCATCTATAGCTCATATATATTCCATAAGAGCTCAATAAAAATAGAAATTTATATATATGATTGGAATAAAATTAGATCCTATATGATAAGATTATTTCTATTCGATAAAATATATGATAGAGAAGTTATGATATTGATGGCTATAAAATCAAGATGATAAAAATTATATAGCCGATTAAAAGATGATCAGACCTCATGAGATATCGAATATTTGAATTCTCTTCTATTTTTAAAAGAGATTTTTTTAATTCATCAAATGAGATTATAGGAAATTTATTTAATCTCTCGAATCGAGATTTCTATCGCTGAATAAAGATCAAAATATATATTAAATAAAGGACAAATTGCCTTTATTGAAATCTTATAAAATTTTTGGAAATCTATCGATTCATAATCTAAAGTTCTAATTCTATATCATATAGAGGTTTCATTAGATCCCTATTTATGAGCAGTATAATTACCAGTCGCACTCAGAGTCTCGACAGCCACTTGAGCGATAAGAGGATGAACTATTAGACCCGTGATTACAAGGTAGCACGGAGAGGGAATTTCTGCTAGGAATTAGGTTTCAATGGGGCGTAATTCAATAGAATCGGAAATCAATTTTATTGATATCAATCTGATCATAAATCAATTATTTGAATATATCAGAAGATTCTATTTCAAAGATTAATATATATTATATCTATTCTTTTTTATATATAATATGATATGCAGATTATAAAGATCGAAAATTTGATCAGAATATATATCTCCTTTATTTTCCTGGAAAATGGGAATCCCTATCATATATTGCTAATATCAGAAAATATAATATCAAAAGATAAGAAATTTCATATGGATAAGGAAAGGAATATGCCCCATCTCCTGGCGGATCGATTTCTTGGCGATTCATTCTTGGCGGTTCGAACTCCATCATTATTTCAGAAGAAGGCAAAAAAAAAAGATCGATAAATAAAAATATTAATAAGAAAGAAAAATTTGAGGAATAAGCATTAAATCTATCGAAAAAGATAAGAATATATGAGAAAGAAATAGAAATATAATCGATAGGATTTTTTTTTGAGTAACAAGAAATAAATCGCTCATTGAAGAATTTGAAAAATTGAGAAATAAGCGCCATTTGATCGAGAGAGATTAAAATATATAAAAAATAAATAGCAAGTCCTTCGAAAGATGCCAGCAATCTTGAGAAAGAGGAATCAAATTATAACGAATCACTATATTGAATTTTTTTTTAAAGAAATAAGATTCTGGCATATTCCAAATATCATTATTTGAGAGTTTCCGCTCGGACCCCCACCCAATCCCCAAACCGGCCTGAAATCTATCGTGGCAGCAACAACAGCAGCACCAGTAGTGTAAGTGCAACAGAGCAACAATAATAATTATTAATAGGTAGGTCTCAATCCACAGGCCTTGGGGGTATGATTTAATTCATATCTTCAGGGATGGAGATCCTAAGCTAGTCAGACTCAAATTTGCGCCGGCAAAAATATAAGTACGGAGGCCATCTCGTAGAATAGATTTTTACCCTGCTTCTAGATATCGATTTTGAAATTTTAAAATCTCAATGATTCAAAATAATTAGGTTATATTTTAGCTATAGCCCCTCGCCCGCTCTATCTTGTCCACTCCGCTCGCCCCAATCTAACTCCTGCCTCGATAATATAAAACGCCATCTTTAATTTTTTAGAATATAAATATTTCGCCCTACCATCCCGCTACCCCCTCCTTCCAAAGTGCCCGCCCGCCCGCTAGCCATATCTCGCCTACTCTCCCCTCTCATTATTCGAATAATTAACGGCATTTTTAACTTGTCTACAAACCGTCTTTATCCGCTCCCCCCTCTGAAAGATAACTAAATAATCTATATTCTTCAAGATATATCTAATAAATTTTGAATTATATATATTTATGAAATCTTTATATCTAACCTTAGATTCATAATCAAATCTATATCAAAATCAATATTCTTATTAATTCTTAATTATATTTTTATCAATATTCATATATCTAATTAATCTATTTGAAATTCCAATATAGAATTAATATCGATTATATTTTCCTATCATATATATCGAAAATAAAAAATTATCATAAAAAATATAAAATGTATACTTATAGAAATATATATATATTTATTTATTTAATATAAAAAATAATTTCGATCGTTCAATATAAAAAGATAATATCTTAATTATTTAGATTCATATAAATATTGAGATCATTCAACTTATATCGATTTAAATGAATAAAATATTTAAACGAATTCATCTCTTATCAAGAAGAAATTTAATGAATTATCGAATATCTAAAAATTTCAAGAATTAAGAAATTATTCATATTCATCATATATATATATACAGAGTAATCAAATAATAATTTCTAGATTCTATAGAGAAATTGATATAATTATTCCGTCAATATAGGTCAATTTTCACAAAATTACTTATTTCACTTAACAAGGATTTCATCTTTTTATTCCCGATATGATAAATTAGAAGGCATATTTTATAATATCTAATATTTAATGACTTTTGTTGATCATGATTTTATAGAAATTCAACATATAAGGTCAATATAGATTTTATTCAGATCTTTTCTATTCATTTATTCTTTCTTATCGTTCTGATAGGTTCAGCTCAAAAGCACGGTTCAATCATCGCACTTCAAGATTGGATTGTCGTTCGAAAGTCCACCATTGGAGGACTAAAACAACGTTGAAATATACTCATTAAAATAGAAGATCACAGGGATCAACTTAGATGTTTAATCAAGGAAATGAAAAAACGCATGTGATTGATTATCGAGAACCCATCATTTGTCTTCGATTTTGAGTTTGACTATCTGCTGCGTGGGGCCGACCAAACCAGCTCGCAGTTGCCGCAGAAGATCTGTGGTATTCGCCAATTCCTGCCTGAGTTGTTGTCTAAATTTGGGTTTAGGGTTCAGTGTAGGGTCCCTCTTTTCTCTTGGGACCTTTACAGCACAAACTACCATTCCAGAAGGTTCCTTGGAGCGAGCGCTAGTCCAGACCCATGTATGCTGACACCCCAGCTAACCGTCAAACATAGTATGAAAAGTTGGATTCGATTGCAGACTGGACACCACCAGAAGCTTAACACTGCAAAAGCTCAAACTTTTCAGCAGGCCACCTTTGCACAAGGATATGCATGCTCACCAGTTGCCGAACGGCGTCAACGAAACCTAAGTCCAACACTCACCTTCCTGTTTCCGTCCCCAGAATGTGTACTGTTAAGGGACTAGGGCAAGGAAAATACATCGGGTGTATGGGGAGCTTTGAAGCCCTGCCTTATTTCCAAAGCCGATTTTAAGCTCGGGCACGTCACGCTCTTCACAGCGCTGCTGTATGTTTGATCCTGTGAACCAAGGATATCAGGGACTCCGTCTCAGGGTTCGGGGCTTACGGCTCGGGGAGAGGTTGACCACGACAGAAAATCTGATTGCCTGACTCTGCTGGTTCTGAAAACCAATCATACACTCACCATCAGCTTCATTGATTAATCATAGCCTCCGGCGAGAACCGCCGTGGTTTCAATTATTGTCCACAATGTGTTGACCTCCACGCTAACGGACAAGATCCTGCCTTACCCCGTAATTCAAAACCTAAACCCTACACCCTACAGCCTCAATCACGAACATTTTGGAAAGTCTGTGTGTGTGTGTGTCTCTTTCTTCCTCTTGAACCCCCTAAACCATCAATTTCAGGCGTCACCCCCAGCCCATCCGTCGACAAAAACCCAGTCCCACTAAAGACACGGGGGTCTGAACAGCCAGCCCAGCCCGGCCTTGCAGCCCAGTCTGACGTGCCCGCCATGCAGCCCCCAGCCCAATCGACAGCTTGGAAGGACAAAGCGTTTCCGCCAACATATTCGCTCAAAACGTTTCGCTCAAAACGTTTCGGTCAAAACTTATCGGAACCCAAACCCTTAACAATTTGATACTGTTTTAAGCAATGCAAGAACATGTACATGAAAGCGATGGGTTGGTTTTGGATGCGATCTCTTCCGACTCAATGAGTCTACCTTGTCCTCTGTGTTGAAATCCTCATAATCCACCTTGCAACCCTATTTACTTCGGCGTATAGAAGGCACATACTTCGGGTTTTGGCAGTTTAGCTTCTGGTTTCGCTTTTTGCCCGGCTCCAGAGGCTCCAGACTTGCCCCTGCCCTCCCACTCACCCTGCCCTAAACCCCTAAACCATAAACCCTAAACCCCTAAACCCCTAAACCCCTAAACCCTAAACCCTAAACCCTAAACCCTCTGTCCCTGCTGGACTTATTGCCCGAAGGCTTTGCGAGATGAAATGGTTGGGGGCCTCATCACTGCTTGCTCTGCTAGCGAAACAACCTGCAAGCACCTAACACCCAACATACACAGACACACTTTGTTATTTTGGGTTTGAGGATCCAGAGTTTAGGGTGAGGATTTAGGGTTTCGGGTACAGGGTTTTTAGGATTTAGGGGTTTAGGGACTTAAGTCGTCCAAATAGGGCCTCGGCCGTCGGAACCTGACAATGTAATTCAGCCTCATTAGTATTACTGTCGCTATTAGCATTCGCATTTGTTTGAGGACTGTTTGCCTTAGTCTTCATCGTATTGGCCTTAACATTGGTATTAAGATGAGGCTTAGTAGTGTTAGCATTTGTGTATATATTAGCATTAGCATTAGCATTACTATTAAAACTAGTATAGTAATAGCACTGGTATTAATATTAGCATTTGCCTTAGCTTTAGGATTAGCAGCAGTACTCGTAATAGAAATAGTATCAGTATCAGCACTAGCATCAGTACCAGTATCAATATTAGTATTCGCAACAGTATCGGTATCAGTATCAGTATCAACATCATTTTTAATGTTGGTGCTACTGCTAGTGATAGTGTTGGCGGTACAGTTACGGTTTAGGGTTTAACGCCGTAGTATTAGTGGTACTAGTAGGAGGAGGAGGAAGAGAGTAGTAGCAGCAGTAGAATAGGAGGAGCATTAGTAGTAGCAGCAGCAGTGGTAGAAGAAGAAGTAGTAGTAGTAGTAGTAGTAGTAGTACTTAGTAGTAGCAGCAGTAGGAGGATGATGATGACTATCATTTTTCTCTTGTCCTGCAATGCCCCGTCCGAACCGACACATTCAGAACACCCATCTAAACCCGGAGCACTGTACCGAGACTTCCGATATCCCAGATCGAAAGCACTTAAACTCGAGAAGTCGGGTCACAGCGCGCATTGTGGCTGCCAGGGCCGCCATATCGCGGGCTTTACTTTTAGCCTGGGCAACTGAGCTTTGGACTTGCGGCGACGATTTCGGGCTTGGAAGTGGAATCGGGTGGCATGGACCCTTTATGCAAGGGGAGGCATTTAACGAAGTAGATGACGATTCTGGAATACGCTTTAAATAAAGTCGTGGGCCTTGTCAAGGTCTGACCTCGCCATCTTTAGAATGTTCTTTCATGCGCTTGGGCATTGGTCTGGTGCAACCCTGTATCATTGATGAACGCTGCTTTCTGCTCTAAGCCGCCCAACCTCGATACATGACAAGCCAGGAACACTTAAACAAAAACCTTATCCTCGAGCACTGCTGGAGAAAGGCTCTGGCATGTCAGACAAAACGGGCCGGCCCCTCGAAATGGACCAACAAAATCTCAGGACAAGGAGCAATCCCTTCGTCGGGATTTAGAGGCAAAGCTCGAAACGGACTAAAGCATTTGAGAACAAGGAGCAAGCCGCTTGTAAGGGACTCGGACAATTGGGGAAAAGGGGAGACTGCTCAGAAGGGACTGATTAGAACACGTGAGAAAGAAGGGTAAACGGTAAACCGCTCGAAAAAGGACTGCAGCATTTGAGAAACAAGTATAACCTGCTCGAAAGGGACTCGAGAGTTTGCGAAAGCGGGGAAAAGCCGCTCGAAATGGAGTAGCACAGTTGGAGCAAACCGCTCGAAAACGAATAACGCATCTGACCCTCAGCAACCAACCGCTCGAAAACGACCTTTCGAACCGGCTCTTTTGTTTCTTTCAACATACAGCTCTAGTCCCTCTCTCGTGGTTTAGTCCATTTTATCAAATGCAGCAGTCCCTTTCGAATGGCTTGTTCCTTTTCCTCAAACCCTCTGGTCCCACTCGGTCCGGGTGGCCACCTTCTTCCACACGCTCTTGTCCCTTTCCTGTAATTTGTTTCTTCTTCTCAACTGCTCTACACTGCTCCTGCTAACATGCTCTACCGACTTTCGAGCAGTTTGCGTCTTGTTCTCAAGCTTTCTGACCCCTTTCGAACGGCTTGCTGCTTGTTCTAAATCGTCCTAGTTAGTCTTTTTCAAATTGTTTGCTCCTGTTGGTTAAATGCTCATCGGTTCCGACCGCCTGGGTCCTTTGTTCTGGAATGCTCCCGTCCCTGTCGAGCGGTTTGCTCCTTGATCTCACAACTAATCCTGCCTCGCTAGCTTAATCGCTCGAATCCCTTCCGAGCGGCTTGCTCTCTTTCCTCATATGCTCAGACCAATCCGGGCGACTTTTTGTTGTCCCAAAAATGCTCTAATCCCTTTCGAGGGGGTGGCTTCTTTTTCTCGCATGCTCTAGTCACACTCTAGTCCTTTGTTCAGGATTTGTTCCCTTGTCCCAACTTTCGTGCAAATTGCTCGCTTCTCTCCAGTGCTCTAGTCTCTCTCGGGCGGTTTGTTCCATTTTCTCAATCATGCAAATCCCTTAGAGCTGTTTGCTCTTTTCACAAATTCCTTGGTATCCTTCGAACTCGTTTCTTTGTATTTGGAGCAGTGTTTTCTAGTTTTTCTGCACAAAAAAACACTACGTACTCTGTCTCGGGCGGTTAGCTCCTTTTTCTCAACTGCTCTGGTGCCCTTGGAGCGGTTTGCTCCTTGTTCTCAAATGCCCTGGCCCCTTTCTAGCGGTTTGCTCGTTCGAGCTGTTTGCTCGAAGTCTCGAATGCATTAACCCGTGTCGGGCGGCTCAATCCCTTTTCTCACAAACAGAATAAGCTAACCGTACTGGGGGTACGTGAGCGTTTGCAAAGAAAAGAACAAGTCGCTCGAAAGGGAGTAGAGCTCTTGAGTGATGCAGCTTACCGCTCGAAAGGTGCTTGAGCATGTGAGCAAAACGAGCCAACCATTGAAAAACGATCGAGCATTTGGGAGGAAGTAGCACCCGCTCGAAAGGGACGAACACATTTGAGAAACCTAGAAAATTGCTCCAAAAGGGCTCCGGCACGTCAGAGAAGGAGGCCAGCCCCTCGAAATGGACCAAAGCATCCCAGAACAAGGAGCAATCCGCTCGTCGAGGTTTTGGGGTTTTAGACTGTTTGAGATTACGGAGCACAATGTTCGAAACGGACGGGCGCTTGTAAGGGACTAGAACAATTCGGAAAAGAGCAAGCTGTTCACAAGGGACCCGAGCATGTTAGAAACAGGGGGTAAACCACTCGAAACTCGAAACGGGATTCGAGCATTTGAGAAACAGACACAAACCGCCCGAAAGGGACTCGAGCGATTGAGACAACAGGGACAAGCCCTTCAAAATAGACTAGAGCAGTTGCAATTCGGGAAAGGGACCAAACCACTTGAAAGGGAGTAGAGCATCTGAGAATAAACAGCCAACTGCTCGAAAGGGGCTGGAGCACTTTTGAGGAAAAGGAGCCAGCCGCTCGAAAGAGAATAGCAAGATGTGTCGCAGCCAGCAAACCGACTGAAAGGTATTAGCGATTGTGCAAAAGGATCAAACCGCCAGAAAGGAAGTTGAGAAGAAGGAGAAAGCCGAACAAAAGGGACCATTGCAATTGCAAGCAAGGAGCAAACCACTTAAAAGGTAGTAGAGCATTTGGAGAAATATTGGAGAGAAAAAATTAAACCGAGTTAAACCGTTCCTTTCGAGCGGTCTGCTCCTTTTTCTCTACTGCTGCGGTCCCTCTCGAACTAGCTCTTTAGGAACACCGGCTCCTTCGTTTCTTTCGACATATGTGACATACAGCTCTAATCCCTCTCGTGCGGGCTTGCTCCATTTTCTCGGACGCTGAAGTCCCTCTCGAGCCTTCTTCCCAAATGCTCCAGTCCCTTTCACGCGGTTTGTACCTGCTTCTAAATGCTCTAATCACTTTCGAGCGGGTTAGTCCCTTCCCTCGAATGCTCCAGTCCTTTTTTGAGCGGCTTAATCCTTTGTTCTCGAATGCTAGTCACTAGAGAATTTGGAAGGAGACTAGAGCATATGAAGACAAGGAGCAAACCGCTCGAAAGGAACTAAAGAATTTCAGAACTAAAGAATTTCAGAAGAAACAGCAAACCGTTCGAAGAAGACTACAGTAGAGAATTTCGAAAGAGACTTAAGAAATTGACAACAAGGAACTAACCGCTCGAAAGGAACTACAAGATTTGAGAACAAGGAGCACACCGCTCGAAAGAGACTAGGGAATCTCAAAAAAAACTCAGAACTTGAGAACAAGGAGCAAACCGCTCCAAAGGAACTAGAGAATCTCAGAGAAAAGGAGGATAATTTGGAAAAATACTAAAGGAATTTAAAACATGGAGTACACCGCTCGAAAGGAACTAGAGAATTCCAGGAAAAAGGAGCAAGCCGCTCGAAAGAGATTAGAGAAGTCGAGGCTCGAAAGGAACTGGAGAATGTCGGAAGAAGGAGCGGATCGCTCGAAAGAGACGCGAGAGTTTCGAAAGAGACTAGAGAGTTCGAAAACAAGGCCAAAACCGCTCGAAAGGAACTAGAGAATTTCAGAACAAGGAGCAAACCGCGAGAATTTCGGCAGAGACTAGAGAAATTGAAAGCAAGGCCAAAACCGCTCAAAAACAACTAGAGAATTTCAGAAGAAGGAGCAAGCCGCTCGAGAAGGACTAGAGAATTTCGAAAGAAGAGAAATTGAAAATAAGGAGCAAACCGCGCTCGAAAGAGACTAGAGAATTTCTAAAAAGACTGGAGTCATTGAAAACAAGGAGCAAACCGCTCGAAAGGAACTCGAGAATTCCAGGAAAAAGGAGCAAGCCGCTCGAAAGAGAGTACAGAAGTCGAGGCTCGAAAGGAACTGGAGAATGTCGGAAGAAGGAACGAACCGCTCGAAAGAGATGAGAGAATTTCGACAGATACTCAAGAATTCGAAAACAAGGCCAAAACCGCTCGAAAGGAACTAAAGAATTTCAGAACAAGGAGCAAACCGCGAGAGTTTCGACAGAGACTAGAGAAATTGAAAGCAAGGAGCAAACTGCGCGAAAGGAACTAGAGAATTTCAGAAGGAGCAAGCGAACTTGAAAACAAGGAGCAAACCGCTCCAAAGGAACTAGAGAATTTTAGCGCTAGAAAGGAACTAGAGAATTTTAGAAGAAGGAGCAAACCGCTCGAAAAACTAGAGAATTTACAAAGATGCTTGACTAGAGAGATTGAAATCAAGGGGCAAACAGCTCGAAAGGAACTAGAGAATTTCAGAAGAAGGAGCAAATCGTTAGAGAAAATGAAAACAAGGAGAAAGCCGCTCGAAACGAACTAGGGAATTTCGGAAGAAGGAGCGAACCGCTCGAAAGAGACGCGAGAATTTCGAAAGAGACTAGAGAAATTGAAAACAAGGCCAAAACCGCTCGAAAGGAACTAGAGAATTTCAAAACAAGAAGCAATCGATCGAAAGAGACTAGACAAGTGACTACAGAAATTGAAAACAAGGAGCACGCCGCTCGAAAGGAACTAGATAATTTCAGAACAAGGAGCGAAATGCTCGCAAGCGACTTGAGAATTTCGAAAGAGACTTGAGAAATTGAAAACAAGGAGCATACCGCTCGAAAGGAACTTGAACATGTCAGAACCAAGGAGCAAACCGCTCGAAAGAGACTAGAGCATTTAGAAAGAGACTAGAGAACTTGAAAGCAAGGAACTAACCGCTCGAAAAGAACTAGAGAAATTTCAGAAGAAGGAGCAAACCGCTGGAAAGAGACTAGAGAATTGCGAAAGAGAGGTAGAAATTGAAAACAAGGAGCAAAGCGCTCGAAAGGAACTAAAAAACTCAGAAAAAGGAGCGAACCGCTCGAACGAGACTAGAGAATTTCGAAAGAGACTAGAGAATTTGAAAAAAGGAGCAAACCGCTCGAAAGGAACTAGATAATTTCAGACAAAGGGGTAAACCGCTCGACAGAGACTAGAGAATTTCGAAAGCGAGGTTGAAGACAAGGGGCAAACTACAAGAAAGAAATTAGAGAACTTGAAAGCAAGGCCAAAACCGCTCGAAAGCAACGAGAGAATTTCAGAAGAAGGAGCAAGCCGCTCGAGAAGGACTAGAGAATTTGGAAAGAGACTCGAGCAATGGAAAACAAGGAGCAAACCGAACGAAAAGAACTAGGAAGTTTCAGAACAAGGAGCAAACCCCTCGAGAGAGCCTCGGGAATCTCGCAAAAAACCTCAGAGTTTGAAGACAAGGAGCTAACCGCACGAAAGGAACTAGCGAATGTCAAAAGAAGGAGCAAACCGCTCGAAAGGAACTAGAGAATTCCAGAACAAGGAGCAAACCCCTCGACAGAGACTAAGCAAGATAATTTCACAATACAAAACTAGAGAAGTTGAATTCAAGCAGCAAAGCGCTACCGCTCGAAAGGAACTAGAGAATTTCAGAAGAAGGAAGCACCGCTCGAAAGGGACAGAAAAAGGAGCAAACCGCGTGGAAAAGACTAGAGATATTGAAACAAAGAAGCAAATCGCTCGAAAGGGACTAGAGAATTTGAGAACCAGCAGCAAACCGCTCGAAAGAGACCAGAGGATTTGAAAACAAGGAGCAAACCGCTTGAAAGGAACGAGATAATTTCAGAAAAAGGAGCAAACCGCTCGAAAGAGACTAGAAAATTTCGAAAGAGACTACAGAATTGGAAATTAATGAGCAAACCTCGAAAGGAACTAGATAATTTCAGAACAAGGGGCAAATCTCTAAAGAGACTTGATAATTTCGAATCACACTAGAGAGAGTGAAAACAAGGAGCAAACCGCTGGAAAGAGACTAGAGTTGCTAGTCCCTTTCGAGCAGTTTGCTGCTTCTCCCCAGATGCTCGAGTCCCTTTTAAGCGGTTTGCTCCTTGTTCTCAACCTCTCGAGTCCCTTCTATTTAATTTACTCCTTCCTATTCCGTTGCCAGGTTCAGGATGTAGGGTTCAGGGGCTTCTGACTACCGTATTGCTGCTACCCCATACTCTCTTTTGATTGCTTCCTGGAGGTTTCGGGAATCTCTATCTGAAAACTATAGCTGCAACCTGACGTATGGTTGTTTTACCAATGTGGTTTTTGGTTGGGTTGCAAGTACCCCGAACCTCGAACGGTGCCTGAACCCCACTCCCTGAACAACCTCAAACTGAGCCGAAGGATGTCTCGGCTCGTGGGGCACGGGCGATTCGCAGCTGCTGGCAGACTTGCCGGAAAGAGAGCCTTTGGGCGTGAAGGTGAGGAATCAAGATGCTGCTTGTTGAAGCTATCGCGGCGTCCAAGGTGCTTGGGGTCTTTGCTGGAGGTTGCTAGGATTGTTAGGTTTGGGGGTTTGTTTGTATTGGTCGTTGGTAGCTTGGGGTCGGGGTTTCGCGCTCTCGGCTTTAAGGCTCCTTGTTGTGGGCACGCTAGACTATACTCTCGTCTCAGACCCTGTCAAACAATGTTATACAACAAAGCATGCATTCTACCACAGGAGCCGTAATAATCAGAATAGGGTTTGGGGGGTATAGTATAGTATACTTTAGATTTATTAGGGCTATCAGGAATAATACTCCTAGGTGCTTTGGCTCCTATATTTACGCCATTGAAACCAAACAAGTGTTCCAGAAGCTCTCAAAAGATGTATCGGGCTTCGGCCTGATCATACATAGGGGGCCTTGGCCCCAAACCCGAAACCCCGAAACCCCGGATCCGTGCGTGTCGGCATTAGGAGATGGGAGTTGCGGCTCCAAAGTTCCGAGCTTTTGGAGTTTCTCGACTCATGATTTGCCTACGAAGTCCCAGCCGCCTTAAGACAGAGTTCTCAGGCTTTCAGATATGATTTACCTTGTCTCTGTCATTGCCCTGGCTCCGGGTTCGCCACAAGCCCAGCTCTTGGAAGGCATTCAAAACGACTGAATGCGATCCAAAGCCAGGATTGCGGCAAAGTCACCAGTCAGAGCTGCACACAGATTACACCCTCACTCAAAGACCTCTTTACAGAGTTCAATGATGACTGGGTCTACACGGTCTAAACACTTTAGGGCTGTGTTCCGATGTTAGCTTTGCTGAACCCCAACATCAAGCCCCCTACAAAGTGAAGTGGGAATGCTTGGAAGTGTTGAGGGCGCCGCCACACTGCGCTGGAGAAGCCTGAAGCCCCCGACTTCGAACCACAAACTCTAAAGCCGTAAACCCTGAACCCTGAAACACTGAAGCCCCGCAATCCCCACGGACACTCTGAAACAAGAAAACCTATGTCGCTCTAAGATCTAAAACCCTGACTCCTTAATCCTGAATTGCGACAAGTGGCTTTCTCCTCGTGGCTGCCTTTGGCTTCGCACCTTCTCAGGTGGCCCAAGCAGAAACTTCAAGAACATCAGTGGGACAGTGACGTTTAGGGCATATAGTGTTGAACCCCTTTTTTGGACTTCCCAGCCCGACAAAATGGTACTACTGTAGGGGCCTAAATAATGAGAATAGGGTTTTGGGGTATAATATACTACAAGTCTATTAATAAAGAACCCCCAATATAGTATAGGTTGCTATTTAAGCCGCTACATTATGCCCAGACGTCATTGAACTGGACTACGGTTGCCTACCTGGGGCTGCGCTTTGGGCTATCAGATGCTGCTGATTCTCAAACTACAAGATTTCGACGACTACTGCACCTCGTGAGGATTTGTTATTGCTTCTGGTATTGCGAGAAACAGTGCCAAGACTTGTAGCATTAGGATTGATATCACTGTGCCTAATACTTATTGCGGTGTCATCAGCAGCATCATAGTTGCTTTCGCTTCTGTCTTAACCTTCTTGATGTGCATGGGAGTCATGACTATGGTGGCGACTACTTTCGAAGGATGGGGATGAAAACGATGGTGCTCCAACAGGTTGTCTATGCTGTGCTGGCTGTCAATGATCGATTGCTCGCCCCTGTTGCTCGACGTATTGGCTACTGAGGCATCATTGCAAAACTTCTTGTGCTGCATGACTCTGAAACAACTGTTGCTCTACAAACCACTGCATCCAGGGGACGACTCCATGCCCCCAAACCTCCGACCCTAATCCTAAACCGTGAGTCTAGAATCAAGCAGTCCGTTCCCAAACTCATTCATTCACCCGACGTAGGGAGGTCGGAAGAGCATTCTCCGCAAACCCAGCTGTAAAAAGGATGTGCCCACTGGGGACTTTGGGTTGAGGGCTTGTGGGCATGTTTTAGCAGAGCTGCACAAGCCTAATTAAACCCAAAGCCCCTTAACCCTAAACCCCTAAACCCCAAACCCTGAACCCCTGGACCGCTTTTGCGACATGCTGCATAAACCCCTAAACGCCTAAACCCCCAACCCTGCCTTGGGCTCCTTGTTTTGCCTGGTGAGGGGAGCAGGGCAGGATTTCACGGGATCTGGTTTTGCCGTCACCCTACCCTAAGCAATCCCTTCCCGTCAAGATTCAACGATGGGGCCCTCCTACCCCACTGAGCACTGGAACAGTGGTTTTAGTCTTAGCGGGGGTTGTTCTCTCTACTCTCACTTTGGGGGTATCTTGCTCTTGCTCCTCCTCTTGCTCCTGCCCTTGCTCTTGCTCCTGCCCTTGCTCTTGCTCCTTCTCTTGCTCCTGCTCTGGAACCCACCTATGTAATTCAAGTCAGGCTTTAAATTGAAGGGTTCCGGAAAGTGCTTTGATTATTGGGCGGGGTAAAAGGGGAAGGGATTTCGCCGAACACAAAAAATCCTTTAGACCTCGAACCCTCAACTCTGAAACCCTAGACTTCTTCGATCTTGAACGCGTATAGCGCCGAGATTGGGCATCGAATCTGTGCCCAGTAGCGCCCAAGTAGTATAATCATCGTGGTAGAAAATACAAGACATGTGGCCCACAACTCAAAAGCGAAAGGTGTCCGAGATTTATGTCGTGTCCACGTCTCCATGACTTCTATGACATGTATTCAGGCTGCAAAACAGCAGTAGTATTCGTATGAGTAGGTATTGTGCTTTGTTAAACACAGTTGGGGTCCAAGTTGCACAGGCTAGTTGTAGGGACTGTACAGGCACAAGCTGACGAAAGGTCCCGTCTTACCTATCTGCCAGACCAACAACCTATGTTAGGAGGGCGGTTGAAGAAACAGGTCCTGGTGGCCAGGGGGTTCTCCGATGGATCAAGATTCAGCACTTTTAGGGGCCGATGCCTGTATCTTACAGTTCAAAGCCACCTCATTCACAGGAGCTGCACCCATACAAGGGGAGATATGGGAGCGACGAAAACAATCATCTTCATGGAACAACTGAGCCCGAGAAAGTGGGTGAAGGCAAGCGCGAGTATCAACGAAAGAGAATTTGTAAGCTACGACGTTTCGAGAAATGCTTGAGATCTCCCCCCTCACCGTACCGAAACCTTAAGTCCGAAGGAACGAAAGTTTATGATGCTGCCGACTGGCCTTATGCGTGCTGCTGGCGGGCATTCGCACTCACATTCGGCTGCTGTAGCTTTTCCGGAGCGACCATGAAGGTTTGTGGCTTCGTAGTTTACAGCAATCATTGGTCTGGCTGTTGATGCTATGACGATGATTGCTGGGATTGTTCAGTTAAGGATCCAAAGGGTCAGGGGAATCAACGACGAAATAGTTCGCGCTGGGACAATCAGTACGTGCTCAGGAAGGACCCAACCCTCGATTCATGTCACTGCTTGAGAGGGCTCACCAACACATCCTGTTTCCTTGAAGACGTAGTTCGCTCCTAGACCGAACTCTAATTCATGATAGAGTATAAGGCCTACAATCCGTAGGCCCGAATCCTACGCCCCAATGCCATGAACCCTGACTACTAACGACCCAAATCCAAAGACCCTAAAGCTGACATCCCAAATCCCAAGCCTGAGCCCCAACAGCCACAAGACCCAAATACCCAAAACCGCAATCTCACCTAGCTCTACACTGAAACTTTTGTCTCCGAAGACTTCAAGACGAGGCAATCAGGCTATGCGGTTTTCGCAAGCCGAAGTGAGAGCTGGTTTTGAGGAAATCTCAGCGCCTTGGGTCTCGTTCCATTCAGAGCTCCGCTGGCGCTATGAGGGTAGTGCATGGTCCTAGTATATAATGCGGGTTGTTCACAGTTTGAATAGGCCCTATAGTCATATAGGGACTGCGACCATGATAAGTGGATAATGTTACACTAATGTTTACCAAGTATTCAGACCACTATACTAACGGGCATCAGTCGGTCAGAAAAGCGGGTCAAGCGAACGTGTAGCTGTAGCTTGTACACTCCGATATTGAAGTGTTGCAGGTTTGGGGCGTCTGGTTTTACTGAGCTGTATAGGAGCTTGCTGCACAATGCAGTGCGCAGTTCCTGCAAACATGGGTGGTGTAGGGGTTCGGGCTTTTGCTGACCTCTCAGCCCAACCTTCACGAACTGTCAGGAACGACTGTACTATACGGTTTGGGGTTGGGGTTCGCGGCTAAACGATAATGTTAGGCTCCGTATGGTTGACGACCTACTACATCCAATTACACATTTGTCCTGGTATTAACGCCAAACGTAATCATTAGTGGTGGTTACGGCAGAGCTTAATTACCAGGTGACAGTATGGGCTTTACGTATGCAAGGCTTCAAGAAAAACAACGCGAATTGTTGAGTCTCCGAGGTATCCCGTCCACGAAGCTCCGATATACCCACAAAAATGCTGCCGCGACTTGCCCATTTGGGCGTTGGCACAGGCGAGGCAAAAATCCTACATGCTACCTCCATCACCCCACCCTTGAACCTCATCTCAACAGAAATTGGGTGGCCGGACGAAAACCGAAACAGCTCTCATACCAGCATAAAAAAATCCTGAACATACTGTAAACCCTACCTACTACTTACCCACCTACCGTGCCTACTTGCCTACCTGCCTGTCTACCGACATGTGTGCATACACACATACATACATACATACATACATACACACATTTTGGAAATTGTTCGGGCTGCAGAATGACCCCAATCCGAATTGTTTCAATCGAGCTGCTCGCTCTCCAAAGTGATAACAGTCCTGGGTTTCTGGTGCCCTTGCAGACCCTATGAGTCGTCGTGCATGCGGTGGCTCGGGGGCTGCCCTACGAAGCCCCACGCAACGTATGATGGTTCGGAGAGCCTCGATAAATCTGGTGAAATCTTGCATAATTGGCACAGACATGCTGAAATCCAAGACGTACCCCACTAGCCTCTGCAAGGGTGCTGCAGGGTGAGGCAGCTTCAGGCAACTTTGGCCAATGCCGATGCTGACAAAAAGACTGCGAATTTGTGCTCCCCCTCATTCGTCTTACCGTGGAACCTCTGTATGCCGACCCAGGGTTCTTACACTAAACCACCATGAATGGCCAGTTCAAGTGCGACGTTGATGTCTTACATCCAGTGCCAAAGTCAACTCACAGTAACCCCCTGTTGGGGGCTGGCTACACTGCGCGTCCTGGCAAACCACCACGGAACAAGACACGGTAAGATCTCGACCCTACACTCAAGCTACCCGCCGCTCCTTGCAACATCTAAATCTATATCGGTATACATACACGTTTGTTCCCTTAGAACCGTCAGAAAATCTGCTCTTTGATGATGCACACCTACAAGCCGACTCTCTTCACGGACTCAGGAGCCGTCCTGGAGGGGAGTCAGACGGTTTCGGCAATTTAGGGTTTGTGCTTCAAGGAGCGTTAGGGTTTAGGAGATAGAGAGGGTTTCGTGCTGTCGTTGCGTTAAGGGCAAGCTTTGTATTCTCGTAAGGTCGGCATTTAGGATGCTGGGTTCGGCTTCAACGGGTTTAGCTTATGTTTCTGGGAGATGGGCGCTACAGGTTTAAGGGTTTACGGTCTTGGGCCTTGAGCTGCGGATTCGGGGTGCAGGGCTTGTAAGGGTTGTAGATTAGGATTCCCTTCGGCAAGAGATTTCAGATTTTCGTTCATGCTGTGGATACGACGTAGATGCGATTGTCCGTAGGGTTTTGATGCACCCAGGACTTTCTGCAGAGTTCTGCATCCTAAACTGTATCGGGATCCCAAACTCGAGTCCAAAATCCCGCCTATCGCCACCCCGAGGCCCCGAGGCCTGAGAGCCTTCTAACTTCTACGAACCCTTACCGGAACGCAAAGAGGAAATCGATACGATTCTCCCTTCGCGTTCCTGATCGGCCCTTTGCCGTGCAAATGGTCCAGGGATTTAGGTGAAGCCGTACCAACACCATATGAAGTAAGGGTGCATCGCAATCCTGACCCTAAACCCACGAAGGAAGGGTAGCTGGGCAAACCAGCTTCTCGCAATTGCGGAATTTCCTTCACTCTGGGTGAGGATTCTCAAAACTCGATACCAACCAGCCGTGCAAACCCTTCAAACGACAAAAGAAAGCTGCTCACAAACTTGCATCCTGCAACCTGCAAGATCGGCAACCTATGCTTACAACCCTGAACAACATCGGACCCCCGTGCCATGTCTCTAATAGGATGTAACTTGCAGTATGAAACAGATGGGAGAGTGTATGAACGCTGTATCCCCTAGTCCGCCATTGATAGTCCACGGGCGCGAACAAGCAGCCAGCACTCGATCCGAAATAGGATGATCCCGCAAAGGCTGCACTCCGAAGTTCCGGAAACCTACCTACTAGTATACGAATATGGCCTAAAGCCCCTCAATGATCAGTTTTCATGCTCCAGAGTTAGTGAGTATTGCTCCTCTACGCGATGGCTAGACTCTGGGCTAAGCCTTAATGCAACATGAAATCAGGCCCTGAACAATAGGTGATACTGTAGCGCCTATATTCCTCAGGCTCCCAACATAGGTGTGGTGCTATAGTAGACTCCGAACCGTAGCGCAAACATCAAGACCCAATATAACACCCTTATCCCCTTGTAAAAACCCCTCAAACACCCCTTTCAAACACAATAACAGGCCTATGGAGCCCTACGAAACCCACATGAAACTTGCCAAACCCGAATCAAAGTAGGTGTCCTTGGGAGATCCAAGTGGAATTGCTGCTTGGCCATGGCCCCAGCCGGTCCCCGGTCGGTCTTGGTCATGCACCTTTTTTCGGGGTTTAGGGTCCAGGGTTTAGGAGTTTGAGGTTTGGGGCTCAGGGATGCTTAGGGTGTAGGGGTTCCTTCAGGATTTACGGTTCAGCGCGTACGTTTCCTGAAGAGATCCTTTTCACGGTTGCCTCGAGGGTGAGGGCTTCTCCAAAGAGTTGCTTGCAGGGGTCGTTTTAGGGTTCCTGCAATGAGTTTGTTGAGGCTTCCTGTAAAGTTCCTCTCAGGGTTCCTCACTACCAAGTTCCTTGAAGGGTTCCTGTAAGGGCTCCTTTAAGGATGATTTGAAGGGAGCTTTAGGATGCGGTTGGGTCTTGGCGCCTTGTGGCAATCGGGTTTTAGGAAAATCATGAATTGTAATGAGGAGTTAGAGCTCAAAGTCACTGTAGGGCTTGTGCTACACGGCGTTTACATTGTTGCTTTAACTTCTGGGCCTGACAGCTTTGTCGGGCAGGTTTTGAGGAATCGAACTCGGGCAGGATGCAAAGGCTGCTGGGAGGTCTAGGGGGCCGTGTTTTCGTTGTTCAGTCGAACCGGTGTACCATTTAATAGGATGTCTCGTGCCTGCAATACTGGAAGCGATGATGCGCATGTTCGGCGGCGAACATGCTTCAGTATTTGGAGACATAACCAGCCGCCTTTTGTGCAGAGAGAACGAAGACTCAACATATACCATTCGATTTCTGATAGATTAGTACATATAACCCTCATTTATCTTTATCTTTTGCTATCTCGAATATTATATATGCGGTCTGCAACAAATCAGCACCTGCCGTTTACTCCCACACGCACGAAATGCTCGACACTTGAAGTCGCAAACCTTCATCTTTCATGATGCACCCTAAGCCATTTACAGAGCCTTTTGTAGAAGCATTATGTGGACTGAACTCGAAAACTTAACGCAGGACTCCTGCGATGTCAGAGTTGCAAATGTGGCTCAGGTTACAGCTTCAACTCTCAGCACTGCATGCCCTAGCACCCACCCCTCCTGGTCAAACCCGAATTGTCAGAGGCGAGTACTTCTCCTCAATACACAATCTTGACGTAAGGTAAGTAGCCTAAAACCACACAGTGTTGAGGACCAGGCATCGTCATCCTCGACCGCTTCTCGCGCGTGGCTTTACCAAAGGTGCAGTTGGCCGAGGTTTTGGAGGTCGAATTGACCTGGTGTTTGAACCCTAAACCCAAATTGTAAACCGTTTTGGGGGTTTAGAAGGTTTAAGTTCCATGAATTTCGCCGGCTTTCGAATGAGAGTGGGGAGCTTCGGGGGCTTCAGGTCCAGAGTTTGGGGCGTTGAGGTTGGAGGAGTACTGCTGCTGCGGCAACAGTGCCCGTAACAGCTATCAACAAGTAGCGTCAGCTTTTGCAAAACCGGATTAGCAACTCCATGCTATGATTCGGAGATGTCTGGCCTTGGAAACGTTGACTTGGCACCGACAGCATCAGAGGAAAGCAACGGATTTGGGACCCTGGTGCTTTCAAGATTCACCGCGGTTGAGACGGTCGGGCTTCTTTGTTTTGGGTTCTGAGGTACCGGTAAACGCCAGGTTCCCAAAACTCGATATATCTATATCTATATAAATATATATGTATCTATATATATATATATATATATATCCCTGAACCCCGAACCGCCAAAGTAAACCTCCAAGACTCTAAAGCTTAGGTCCCAAACCCAGCAACCCTAGCAACCCTAAACAGTGCAGTTCAGTGCTCGCAGTTTAGGCTTCCAAGTTTCCGGAACGGCCAGAAGATAACTTGGTTGAAGGCTTGGGGGCTAGAGCTACAAGTTTTAAGGTTGGGGTCTATGGACCAGGACTTGGGGCTTGGATTGAAGATGTCGGGGTCAGGGAGGAGGTGTCAGGGGTGAAACCGAAACTGCGGAGTCAAGACATGCTCGGTTCATCCACCCTCGGCTGGCCGCAGAATAGCAAACTCTCAACCCGGATGTAGCAATGCATTGGTGGAAGGGGCCTGCCGGCCAAGGCAGCTGTACTGAGGTGCCGTGTCCAGCATCGGGCCTCCCAGAAACACAGCGAACCCTTAGCTTGACTGACTGGCAAGCTCCCGGCCTCTGAAAACGTTAAGGAAGCACAATCCTAAGTCTTGTTCATTCTCATAGACCTCCATAGTTCCAGGTTCCTGAACTTAAGGACCACCAGCACCTGCCACCTGTCTGCCTGATGCTTCCTGTTTATTGCTTGGGGTGATGTTTATATCCGGCTCGCTATCATTCTTGACCACGCTGCAGAATGCACACATCCCTGCATCCTTTCAAAGAGCAGCGACATGCGAAACCAGAACTCGCAACGCCTTGATGCTAGTCCCAGGCCGAATGCCCAAGATATTTCATTGGCAAGCCCAAAGCCAAAAATCCTGATCTGCAGCTTGCTGCACAGCTCGAAACCCTCGAGAGTCACCAGACATGGTCATACTAAGCCTCCCGCATCTGAACCATGCAAGCTGATGCCCCGAAGTCCTGGGACACTCAACCCGTGTAACCGAGCCCTTTTTGCCGCTGCTACCTTCAGACCTTGACTGAAGGACCCTAACTCCAAAATCCTACCTTAACCCCATAAACCCTGGACCTGAAACCCCAGAAGCCCTAAACCCTAAACCCTCAATCCGAATCTCTGGCGCCTTCGTCGTTCTTGGAGGGCATGGTGGAGCCACCCAGGGACCACGAGGGAGAGGAGCGCCGGGCCTGTCAGGATCTGGATCTTTTCTTGGCGGTTTAAAGCTTTTTTTTGTCTTGCTGGCCCCGGGGTTTCGAGCTTTTCGGGATTTAAGGCTGAAAAATATTTTCGGGTTGAGATTTATATAAGGGCTTGCGGCTTGTGGGTTTTACCTTATGGCTTCAGTGCTTCGAGGTTTAGGGCTTATCAGGGATCTTGGGTTCCACAAGAGGCCTTCGTCACAGTTCAAACCGTGCCCAAAGCAATCATAGCAGCAGAAAAAGAGCAGCTATATCAGTCATCGCAGCAAGAACGGGAATACACATAGGCAAACAAACAACGCAAGTGTGAGCATAATACGACGAATGTGTACTGTGAGCGTACGGGAAGGACTATAGCTTACGATGACAAGGACCCGACAACGGACACCTGGTGACCTAGCCTGAACCAGAACATGGAACCCCCCAAACCCATAAATCATAGGCTCTGCAACTACCCCCCCAGACTCCACCATAAACAATCGCCGCAAACCGCCTCCGACCGACATCCCCCCGTCTCCTGAAGCCCAAAACCCTGAAAGCTTAACCAAAACAGTAAAAGAATCCTGCAGCACCCCTACGAAAGCCTGCAAAACTTCTTACTACCACAATACACTAGAACACCCTCTAGCACCCTATCTATCGACTGATCTATGTATCGATCTAACCATGCATCTGTCTATCTTTATGTAGTAATATATATATATATCTCTGTCTATATACATAAATAAATAAATAAATAAATAAATAAATATATATATATGTATATATATATATATGAATATATACACGCATACAATACATATATATATATATATACATAAATGTATGTTATGTGTATATATATATACACATACATATATACATAATATAAATGTATACATATATATATATACATATATATATATATGTATGTATATATATATATATACACACACATACATACCCTTCCCCGGCCGAGAGCGGCTGTCGTCCGATCCCGGCCGGCTGCCGGTGAGACGCTGGCCCGACGCTCCTGGGATTCCGCTTTTTGAAGGTTGTCATGGGGCTTTATGGGGTATTACGGATTGGTTCTGCAAGAACTCTGAGGCTATTCATATTGGTTTTGTTTTCTGTATTAAGGGTGTGTAAAGTTATTCTATACTTTTGGGGTTTCGGTTTATCAAGCCTGCACCTGGTTTCGATACGGGCTTTAAGGTCTGTTACAGGGTTCAACCACGGGTTTACATGGGCTCTAAATGGGTTCTGCTATGTTCTAGGGCTTTGTGTAGGTCGCAGGGTTTAGGTGTTTTTGTGCTTTGCAGGCTCGGGGTGTATGTAGTGCTGCAGCGGTTAGGGATCTGCATAGGGTTTATGCTTCAAAACTTGCTTGGGCTGTCTCTAACATGCTTGCCATAGAGGTTTTGTTGGATTCAGCGGACTTTGGAAGATGTTTCCGCTTTCGGGATTATCGAAAGTTCAAAAAGTATCCGACTCTCAGGATAGACAACCTGGCTAGGTTCGATTCCCCAGAGCTCTGAAGATGCAAAACCAGAAGCCCTACTTGAAGTATAGGGCTTCCTGCACTGTGATGGGCTCTCTTCCAAGTCAGGCAGCCGAACCCACAACCACCTCACCCCAACGAAGGCAATTATAGGCCTAATGTGGGGTTCTCAATGATTAATTCGGAAGGAAGAACAAGGTTTTGGAGTACATTACAGTATAATTGTTCTAAGCATAGCATCCGAAGAAGTACTGCTACTATTGGTAATTTTTCCGAACTGCGATTACATACTACGTGCCCTATTCCTTCAAGTAAGCTCATGCCAAAGCCCTGGAACCCTTAACCTAGTGAGTCGCCGCAAAGCCGTCAAAATCCAAACCGTAAGCCCTCGAGAACCTATGTAGAACTATATATATATGCATATTATTCATGTATATATTTATATGTATATATATATATAGAACACATAAATCCCTACAAGCGCTTCAATCCTAACCCTGCACCCCTAAACTCCAACTAAAACCCTAGAACACAAGTCCTAAACCCTAAACCCTCACTAAAACCCTAAGTCACAAACCCAAAACCCCAAACCCCAAACCCAACCAAAACCCTCAAACACAAACCCTGAAGCCCTGAGCCCTAACTAGAACCCACAATCAAACACACACCCTGAAACCCCAACTAAAACCCCTGACACGCCATCCCGAACACGCTCAGCTCCGAAGCCTGGGAGTTCCCGTCACCGGCAGCATCAGACGCGGCGGCGTCTTGGTGAAGGGCATCCGCTCCTGCAAGCGACAGGGGGCTTCTGAAGGCATTAGGGTGTTAGGGTTGGGGCTGTTAGGCTTTTAGGATCTTTTTTAGGGCCTTAGGGTTTAGGGCTTTGGAACTTTGGGGTTCTATGCTTTAGGGGTTGTAGGATCTCTTGGAAGCTTTGGGATGTGGTGGCTTCCGTGCTGCGGGGATTTACATCTTATGGGCGGGGTAAGTATACGTATGCGAAGGTCAGACGCCTGGGTACAAACCGAACACCTTATGGCCAAACTGTCTCTCTCGCTCTCTGTCTCGCCCTCAGTCTCTCTCGGTGCAACTGTATTTGAAGCCCACGTTTAGCAGAGTCTGACAGAGTTCCGGTTTACTGAAGATCTTGGTGAGTTTTCGCATCTTAAGGCCTTGCCCAACACCTACATCCTAAGTCCTACACCCAAATCTGCACATCGTTACACCCTACACCCTCAATCTATCGGAGTGGCTCCGGGAACGCTGGGCTGCCTGGAAACATCTGCTGACCTATAATGGGACTCACACCCAAACTTCAGCAATCCGGAGCCCTGACCTACAGAGCTCGAGAACACACTCCTGCATGCCCCGCTCGACTCGTAGCCACCCTGAGCCAAGCTCACCAATCTCCAAATCTCCAGTCACCTTCCAGTCTAAGCTCCAAATCCCCAAACCCTGAGCCCAAAAACCCGAATAAGACTTCAGCTCTAAACTCCCAAACCCGTAGAGCCCCTAAATCCCTGACTACTTAAACCCCGTAACTCCCCAAATCCCTAAACCCTGAGATACCATGAATCCCTGAAGCGAAGCATTGACCTCAAAGAGCCTGTGATTGGCTGCCGTCCTCAACAGGACCGAAGCTGAACCTCAGGGTTCTGGAGTTCTTCGTGCTCTTGCCGGGACACAAAATCTACTTCCCGAGCCAGGTCCAGGCACAGATTTTGTCTTTTTGTGCTTTAAATGTGTCTCCTCTACCGTTGTTGATGCCTTCAACGACTTGAGTTTTTTGATGCTAAATGCTTTCGAGGCTCTAGGCCAGACCCAGGTCCAGGCGCGGAAACGTTTCTGTGTTAATGTTATTTCTCCTCTACCAGATGATTTGAAACTTGAGTCACAACGCCTTGGGGATTTACTTAATTTAATTGTGTTGAGTCTTGGTGTCAAAGTCTTGGGGGTGCTTTGGCAGATTTGGGGAGCCAGGCCTAGACCTTGATTGTTCAACGCTTTGAATACCTCTCCACTACCGAAGTATAACATCACACTAAACCAGACAAACAACTACCGAATGTAACATGTTAATGAGTGATAATATTTGAATGTTTTCAATGTCCAATTCGTGTCGGTGTTAGTTGCATAAACATCGGCCCCAGCAGACTTCGTATTTAGGGGTTAAACTCGCCGGCTCCCTGCCGCATTAGACATACTCAATCGTCTTACCCCACCACACTCATTTAAACAGTCTCAAGCAAGTATGAGCATTGCCAAGATCCGCACATCACTTGTCCGACAACTCTGCAAACAAACAAATGTAAAGCAATTGTGGCCCAGGTGCTTCGGCTGCTGGCGGTATACTGGCTTATCTTGCGGACTGTACTCTGCGGCTCCTGACGGCAGGGCATGGCAACTGCCGATGGGATGGAGGGGGTCGCTTAGCCTTAGACACAAAGTGGCTAAATTGTTTAGGATTTAGTGGGTGTAGGGCACTGCAGGGAAACGTAAGTATTCTTACTAAACAGAACAACGACATGATAGTGACATGATAGTAATCTGTACGTACTAATACCAAACTCGACATCCACAGCCAGTACAACACCACCGCGGCGCACAACTAGGCTAGACCCGGAACGCCTTTGAGTCTTATATCCATAAGCGTCCAGGCTCTTTCGACCGCGGCTTACTGTATGTGAAGGAGCTCCCGGCCCAAACAGAAACGTTGACCTGATACGCCAAACCATGAACTGGGAGACTTAGCGGCTTTGGGCCCTGAAAACCAAACTGCCAAGCCCTGCTTGGGAGCTGAAAGATTTCCGGGACGAGTGTAGCAATCGTGGGTTTAAAGGGGTTTTGACAAAGGCTGTACTATCCATTTGCGTAGGGGTATTCGAAGGGTTGTATGGTTTCAGGGCTTCGTACTCGAAGTTTGACGGTTTCTGCCAAGGAGCTTGGGTTGCAAGTTTACACTCCTGGCTTAGTAGGGCCGTTCGGGGGCAGGGTTTGGAGCTTGGGAGGCTTAGGATTTCCATTATTATGGATTCAACGCAACGTGCTATGCGAGATCTCGCTGCTGGCACTCGGAAACACGAGGCTGTAAGACAATGCTTGTTGTCTTTAACCGTGAGAGCAGTGGCACAAATAAGTCGTTGTAAGCACATTAGCAATAGTAAAAGCACATAGAAATGACAAGATCCTGGACCCCCTGACTGATTCGGAGAGACATGGGACTTGAGGATGCGCATCTTGCGTAGCAAAGCATTATACAAGCACATCCCACAGCCCCAAAGTTCCTGCCAAACCAAGGCAACCAACAGATCTTGCCCCTGACCCCATGAATACTGTTCCTGAGGGTTCCATGTAACAAGAAAAAGTAGCACCAAAAGCCGATCTTCAGGCATAATGCCGGGGCCGAATTCTCAACCGTCAACCCAAAGCGCTGTTCGAAATCCGTAACCTCTAACCCGAATTCCGGCCGAAACCCCAGCCCCAACCCAAACCTCGAACTGCCAAACACCTGCAACCTCTAGTAAACCTCAAAATTTTGAAAGCCGGATTAAGGACACGTAGTGCTGGGATTCCTGATGCGTTGAAGCTATTGGGTTTGCAACTGTTGGGCTTCTACTCTAGACCCCAAGTCTCAAGCATAAGAAAGCTCCTGGTGACTCCATTCCCAGCATAAGATTCCTGAGACAGCGCCGTTTGGTCCAGGCTTCAGGGGTTGGGGATTGAGGGTGCAGGGTCAAACAAAACGCTGACACGGCGACGGCCCTTGTAATATAGAAGCTTGAACAATTATTGAGACGATTGCCTTGTTAGAAATGCGCAGTGCCAGAACATTCTCCGAAGGCCCCTATGATAGACTTTGCAGGATTTAATTTTGCTCTAAAGATTCTCTACGCCTCCGGGCCCGGAGGTGGCACTGGTGATGGACCAAACTCCGAAGCAGGACTCCGCTAAACCTAAAGCTGGTACCCAAGGCCCCGAAACCCCACGAGCCCCGAATCAGAATAAGGTTTTGGGGCCCACTATACTATACTTATAATCAGGAGCCTCCAAAATAGTATGGGTAATTATTTAAAGCCCCTATGTTAGACAAGTTCAACTGGGATGTCAGCGGGTGTGGCCTGAATCCTACGGCTAGCTACTGCAATTAGAATACCCTAGGTGCGACCGGGAGGCGGGTTTGTCACCAAGACCTCTGCATTCTTGTAGACTGCGCGAGACTCTGTTCCTGTCATGGCGGCGCTTACCGGGGAGGTTTCGGGCCCCTGGCCAGCGAAGGCTTTCGCTCGAAACGCTTTGGAAAAGATGTTCCGAGCCTGAAACCGGAGGCTAGTATGGTTGTAATCTGACTTCGTAAAGTAGCAAACCTCGGAGGTTCAGCGGGAATATATGGGGGGCAATCAAGCAGGCCCAACAGCCACATCATAAAACTCACCGAGAAGAGCAGTTTCAGCATGTCCCAGGTTAAGTGTACAGGACCGACAATACACCAACTATGGATGTGCTGCTACACTCATGCCGCCTACCACAATACACCACTCAAAACCCTAACACCAAAACCCGTTAAACTCAAAAAAACCCAATCCCAAAGCCCCATACCCTAAAACCCTGAACGTCCTGGTTTCTAGACAACAGGGCCGCACCTAAACCTAAACTCAATAACCCGACTAAAACCCTGAATCCTACAGCCCTTACATTTTAGCAACCTAAACCCTAACACCCTAAACCCTAAAACCCTAAGACCAAGACCCTAAACCCTAAAACCCTAAACCCGAAATCCTAACTTTTCTCGGAAAGGAGACCAGGCTCGAGATCTGTTCCAGTCATGGCAAGAGCAATCTAAGTAGGGGGCTTCGTTAGATTAGGGTTTTAGGGCCTCTGTAGGATTATATAGATTGTCGGCTTCTGAGAGGTGCCCCTTGAGTAGAAAGGGGTTTAGGGGGGAAACCGGGATAACTATAGATAAATATATACATATAGATATAGGGACCCTCGGAGGCATCTAACGCCACTCTCGTCCGACCCCTACATCGCCCGGCTTTGCGCAGCTTAGGCCCAGGCTTTAGAGTTCATGGTTGCGCCCATGTATTTCCCTAACCAGTGTGGTTCCGTTACCGGATTCCTCCAGTCGGAGTGCATGGATTGGGTCACTGGCTCCCAGCTCCCTCTGTGGTACCCGCCGGGCAGTGAGCTTATCTCAATTCATCCGCCACAGTAGCGTGCTCGGGTCGTCTTTTCGCCAGCTTCGTCCCGAAATCGTGCTGGCGCCACCGGGTGGACACTTTCACGTGCAACGCTTGTCTTCGCTTCCCCAGTTGTGCTCTGCGCCACGGTCCCGTGCCCGTGCCTTTCTGCATCCCGAAATCGCGCTGCCGCCTCTCCACCGTGCGTGTTCTGGGAGCCAATCTTCGCGCACTGGCAGAGGCTTGAGTTGAGGGGCTCATGCAGGGTTTTAAAGTGATCCCCGCTTGAAACTCCTGTCAGCTGGGGCCACTACCGAAGCGGACGAAAGAAGGGCCACCAAACTTCACCTGCTGCATTTCCAGACTACCGAGTTTCTATGATCCCTTCAGGGTTATAGCATAACATATCCCACACTTTCGGACCTGCAGTTGAGGTTCCCTGCAGCTCCCTGGGCTGATGGCTGCATTACAACAACGGGTGAACCCCGGATAGAGGGCCGAAAGACGGAGGAGTAATAAACGTGATAAAGACGATGCTGGCAAACTCGAGGGATGCTTCGAGGTCTTGAAGCTCAGCTCGACCCGAGAGCTAAAGTTTAACTTTTGGGGTTCATGTACGGAGTATATTATGCCAGCAAAGTTGAATCTGAAAGCTACTTACTCTACTAAGATCTGTCGGGGTTGAGATTTAAGTGAGGCCTTAGCCGTGAGCTTAGCGAGGGAAAGGCTAAACGGGGCCTGCAGGTGCCACGGTTTGAGAATATCGCAGTATTCAGTTGTGGGCTGCGGCGTTTAAGCCCTCGAACCGAAATTCTAAGGCCCCCGAAATGTTCAGCAACCCAAGAACCCAGACTCTTATCCCCAACCCCCAACCACTAGAAACCCGTACAGGGTTGCCTTTTGGCTGTCCACCACGGCGCAGGTCAGATCGACGGAGCTGTCGGGATACCTAGTCGGTCAGAAGTTCGATGGAGAGGAACCTCTATACTAATAAACTAATAACTATGGCAATGGGTTCTTGAAGATTAGAATACGGCACGATTCCCGGCACGATGGAGTTTTCGAAGGTTTAGTATTGGGGCCTCAGTGATGGGAACGGGGCTTTGACTTTGGGTGTGTACGGCTCTTAGTGTCGAGGCACCGCCAATTACGGGTTCAGCTCCGGGGCTTGGGGGCAGTGCGGGATCCCGTCTCAGGGCATGGACTGTCGGGGTCTCACAGCAAGCCGCTTTACCAAGCGTGGAGGTGACCTCACTGTTGGGTACAGGTCCCCATCTCTGGAGTTTTTCTAATGCTAGGCTCAGATTCGCAAGCAGGGATGTGCGCACGTCTGTCTGTGTGTGTGTGTGTGTGCGGGCGTCTGCCATTGCAACGACATTCCTTGAACCACTCTCACTTGAAAATGCATCAAGCGGTCCGAGTCTGAAAAGCTCCGGCTGGTTTTCTTCCGCACTCTCCAGTGCCGCCACTGTTGAAACACTGCGGTGAACTTCCAACCACCTTGACTCAGCGTTTGCGTGGCCGAAAATGCTGGCCAGCTGTTGTGCACTATTGTTGTTGCACCCGTTTCCAGAATTCATTCAAGAGACGGTTGAGTCAAAATTCAGACTTGGGGTAAACGGGATACTGGGACTTAGTAGACAAGCAGGTTATAGCCATGGCTTCAAGATGCCTTAAACCACCGAACACAAAAAACTCACAAGCGCGACAGAGTGTTACCGTCTCTTGTCGCCCGGATGTCAGCTAATTCGATTAATTCGTCGAATATCTACATCCCAAGCATTGCTTCAAACCCCAGGGTGCGCAGCCACACACCACTCCAACACAGGGACTCCAACACAGGGGCCTCAATAACAGGAACAGGTTCGCTTTCGGGGTCGATGACACTGCAGTCATCCTATAGGGACTCATCCTCCGCACGAATTCTCCCGATGAATAATCACCAATTCTCTCGACCCCGACATAAGACCCTCCCCAAAGTCGCAGCTATGAACTCCTGTCTTCTTGTCGCTGAGCGCATGACTGAGCCCCACCAATGTGAGGGCGCTGTTCCTCCTAGTGCACAGTGATCGAAGGCTCAAGTACCCAGCTTGGGACACACGGCTTTAGGGCTTGAGGGTTTTGGGTTCAGTTTGGGAGAATAGGGCATTAGGGCTTCAAGCGACGTAAGGTCGACTGTCCAGGTCTGCGAAAAGACGAGCCACTATTTGCGATGGAGGCTTCGTATTGCTTAGTCCGAAACAGAAGACTCTGCGCGATGCGTAAACAGGTCCTCTACTTCCTCCGCAGCTCCGGCCCTGAGGCAGAGGCAAGCCTGTTCACTACATCCTACAGTAAGCATGTCAACTTCCGTCCTGTGGAAAGGCGTATCCTGGCCCATGTCCGACAGAGGTCGGTACATCGTAGATGGGCCCTGGGCGATGGGTGTTCTCAAGCTGCTACCATTCCTTTTCGTATCTTTCTCAGGTTTTGGTGCATCACTCTGCTTAGCACAATTCGGCATGAATGTGGTGATGCTAACGATGATGCTAGCTAGTGACGATCGTGATCAGCGGGATACCAAGACTGACTGCTATTGTGATGATAGTGGCGGACATTGACTGCTACTCACCCAAAGCATGGCAAGTTACCAACTTTCCGCACCCATGCCTTTGAGATCGCAGTAACCAGGATCCCCTCATTCGGATGTTGTTCTACATGTTAGCGAGATTTTACATCAGACTGCTCGTTTGATGGATTCGCTGTCCTGCAGCACAGACAGTGGCACAGGCGATCATGACGGCGATGATGTCTTTCTATGATGGCCATGACGAGGAGAAAGAGAAGGTGGGGAGAGGGAGGAGGACGACTAGGAAGACAGCAGCGATGAATTTGGTGCCAGATGACACACGAGCGGTCGTGCTCTTTTGCGGGGACTTCTCTAAATCAGGGTTTTTTTCATCGGGGTGCTTGCAATGACAACGACTGCCATACTACTCCGCGTCGGCATACGGTTTAAGGCCACGGTAGTTTCTGGGAGGCCTGGGCTCAGGGTTCAAGACTCGGGGTTCACCCTTAACCTTAAAGCCCTGGTGATGTAGGGCTTTGACAATTAGAATGGGGTTTTGGGCATATTATTATACTATAGTTGTACTAAGGAGCCCCAAAATGATATTGGCAATTATCTAAGGCCCCTACGTTATCGGATTTGCGTTGCATTGACTGGGATCCCACACCAGGTGAGACGAGGCCTGCTTTGGCGCGTGGAGTCAGCTTCGGTGACAGGAAGACCTCCATCCAAGCCGGTTTCAAGTTTAGGACTACCCATAGGCCCCATAGTAGCTCCTTTGTGGGATTCCCTAATAGGATCCTAAATAGAAGCCACAAAAAGGAACTACTATGGGGCCTATGGGTAGGGCTATGCAATTAAATGGGGCTCAGGCGGGTTATAGGCTTAAAGTGGCTTAAAGGGTTTCAGGTTGTGGGTGTGCCGCTTGATATGGGGCTTTAGGGTCGGAGGCGTGGGGTAGACTATACCTTACAGTTCTCTTCGTGTCTATGCTTTCATCTGTCTGAGAACCCAGGATTTGATGATTGATGCTGCTGGTATCTGCTGGTCACACCACATGCAGAGAACTGAACCAGGGCAGCCTTCTCTGACTCGCATAGTCTTCAAACCCCAAGTCCCAAACCAGTAGCAATCAACTCCCCTTCCAGTCCCTATACGTTCATACTGTAATGCACCTCAAAAGCCTTGTTCTCCCGATAAGTGGCCCTACAGTAATCCCGTCTTCGGTCCTTCATAGATGCCACTTCCCGTGACGAAGTCCCGAAGGAGTAGGCGGGGCAGGTCTCCTCGTCGCGACGGCAGGCCGAATATTCAACCACGACACCCTTACGGCCAGCTCAGCCTTAGGGTTTGGGGTTTAGGATTTTTGGGTTTAGTGCTTCGGGTTTAGGGGTTTTTAGGGTAAACCCTTTGGCTGCGCAACCTGCGCGGTTTAGGGCCTTGCAGCAGGGCAAGTCCGGTTTTTGACGTCTTCGTCCATCACCACACTCCTGCATCTTGTCTGTTTTTGTTTAAACGTGACCTGTGGAATTTCAAGCTTGGGCATGATGGCGGCTGCGACGACGACTTCAGCCCCTACCACCAACACTCGCATGAATCTGAATCTCAGCTCAGCCCACCTCCAGTATTCCTTGCCCCTGTGCTTTGATCCATCTCTCTAGCGTGATGATTGTGTTTCAGGCCGAATGTGTCGTTGTCATCATACCTGCTGTAGTGTGGATGTTGCACGTCCGCTGTGGAAGCGCTTCTTGACTTCGTTCTAAGGAGCCCTTAGCCCACGGATTCCGGAAGACGAATATTCGAAACCGATTCCGCCTGCTTCGGGTAGGTGGTTGGTGCTGAAAAAGAAAGCGTGAAACCAAACCCGCAAGACCTGTAGCCCAAACCTTCATGACTCTAAACCTTGGACATTACATACAAACCCAAAACCTAAACTCAAGCCTGAAACCCAAATCCCGCACAACCTACTTAAACCCCCAAAGCCGTAACGCTTAGCAGCCTTCTTGGAGTTCGTCTGCCGGCCGACTGAGGACACATCGAAGGAATCTGGCCTCACTCTTGGCACTGCAACTGTTGCCACAACGATATTTACGACACCAAGGACAGCAATGATTGGCAGTGGCAATAGCAGTAGTAGTAGTAGTAGTAGTAGTAGTAGTAGTAGTAGTAGTAGTGGTAGTGTTGTTGTTGTTGTTGTTGTTGTTGTTGTTGTTGTTGTTGTTGTTGTTGTTGTTGCTGTTGTTGTTGTTGTTGTTGCAGTAGTAGTAGTAGTAGTAGTCGTCGTCGTCGTAGTAGTAGTACAACTACCACCTCCACCACCACCACCACCGCGACAAATGCTGTCACCACAACTATGAATGCTGAATCTTATTGTCATAACTTGATGACTTAATGCAACTGGAGCTGTGCCCTTGGCGATTAGTTACGTAAGGTGGTTGGCCACCATCGCCAACCTGCCAGGCATTGTAACCGTAGACAGCTGGATCATGTGGCTTGCAGGTGTCGCTGCACGAAGCCGCACACAATCAGACTTTGCCACGTGCTGTGCTGGTCCAAACCAACGTCACGGCAGCTGGGCCACTTGCCCTGCGGAAGCGTCCGGGAAGCAGACAAATTCACGCAGAGGCAGGGATCAAGAAGCAACAAAGTGGCGAGTGGTGCCGCCGGTGCGCAGCCTTTTTGAAATCGCACCGTGTTGCTCCAGCGCCATCTGCACAGCTCTTCAGCTCCAAAGACTCCAATGCTATGAATCCTGAAACTCCAGAGCCCGACATACGTTACCATATTGTATTACATGCTGTTTGTGATCCGGCTCAGGGCTTTTTTAGGGTTTATTGTTGGGGTTGAATTAAAGCGCTTTTGGGTTGAACTTACTGCATTTCGGTGGTGGACTCGGACTTAGGTCCTGGAAACGGCGCGCAGATCAGCCTAGTTTTGCAAGTGGGACTTGACTCCAAAGCCCTGAAGGGTTCAGGTTTTAGCGTGATTTCGAGCTGGGAAGCTTACACTGTATATGTAAATTGCGAATTTATACCCACTACTGCCGAAACACTGCACCAAAACCTGAGACTTGCACCGTGTCTGCTTTCTACAAAAATCGTACCCAGCGCGAAAGACGAATTGAACTTTGGGTCTATGTAGTCTGGTCTTGGGATTCAGTGTTCTGGATTAGGAACTCCTGAAAGCCAAAGACAACCTGTTCAATGCTATGGTTCAAACCAAACGAGACCACGCCCACATCAGGATGCAACAGCTTGAACATTCCTTCACGAACCCATTAACGCCCCTGTCGCATTGTATGAACTACCTGCGTAAGACTCTATGCAAGCCCTATAACTAGCCCTCCACAAAAACCTTGCACTAACCAAATATAAGCCAAACAGAGCCCTCTACAAAATCCTACTGAAGCATACAAGTCTTCCCGTCTCGGTTCGGAGCTCCAGGTGGGCCATCGTCGCGAAATGCTCGAGCCTTTCCGGACACCCTAGGTAGTGATTTGGGGCTCAATGTTTATGTAGGGGCCTCATTTAATTTCGCCTGGATTTCCGGGTGTAGCATGGTATGGTTGTAAAAGGCACCCTGGGGAGTGGCTCGTAGTGGCAAGTATCGGGCTTCTATACTACGGTTCTTGGGGCGCTGGTGGTTCAGGGTGCAAGGCTCTTAAGAAATTTAGGCGTCTTGGTTTGCGGTTTCCGGGGTTCGGGAGTGAATGTACTGGGTTGAGAGTTAGCATGGCTTATGTTGCTGTTCTAATTGATGACGGTCTTGCCTTCCTTGCAGTTGTTCGTGGTTGTTGTGTGTATTGTCTTGCTTTTCGCTTGGTTGTCCAGCTCAGAAACCCAAAACAGGTTGCACCTACATGCGCACAATTCCCGGACTTCCCCAATTGTGGATTGTTGGTATTGCTGCTGCTGTTGTTGTTGTTGTTGTTGTTGCAGCTCCTGTGCTACTCACTATCCTGACGCATCGAACCTCAACTTATTTGCCTTATCTGTCTTGCTCCATCGCCTGTCTGAGCTGACCCAATGTCAACTTGTAACCACTGTAGAAAAGGCCAACAGCTGTCAGCAATGATTTGCAAACACATGCAGCTTTTCAGCAAACAGAGAGGGAGGGAGAGAGAGAGAGAGAGAGAGAGAGAGAAAAAGGTCTTCCCACTTCTGTCAGTTCTGCTCTGCCAAAATCGCCGATGAGAGAGTTTACAGCAAACACGGCGACAGTGGGAGCGAGAGAGGAGACAGAGAGAGATAGAGGGCGAGAGACAGAGAGAGAGAGAGAGGGACGGAGAGAGAGGTCTTCTCTGTTGGTGTTTTGCCGGGCCGGTGTTGCTGGCTGCTACCTCTTGTCTGTTCTGCTGCTCTTCATCTTACGCACTAATCCGGAACCGTAAAACCTAAATCGGAAGGTTCAACGTCAAGCCTGAAACCCAACACCGGAAGCCCGGGAAGCACCGATCCTGGAGACGTCAGGGCTGCGGGCCAGGTGGCAAAGGGCAACACCGACCCGACCAGAGCCTAATTAACAGCCTCAGAAATGGGATATGCATGTCGGGGTGCCTCAGATCATGCGTATAGAAGGAACGGTGCTTCTGGAAACCTGCTTAAGCCGGTGGAATGAAGATATCTCGAACCCTTGGAGTCCATCCTCGACCCAAGCATACGCCTTCAGTCTGGGACTAGCAGACTAGCACAGAGGTCATGTGAGTGCATCGCACATTCTTGAGCCTCGCCTTCGCATCCGGCAGAAAGACTAGTTCAAGGATCTAACAAGGGTCGGTAAAGGTAACCCCAAATTGGGGCTATATGATTCTGTTGCCTAGGCGTCAAACAACTGAAGCTTTGCAGAGGCCCGATAAGCTTCCTGCAGGGCTCCGTTTATTCCTTTGGTCTTGGGCGGCCTAGAAACACTCGGCTGGAGACGATGTGTCAGGATTCTTCTTGTCTTAGCATGGGCCCAAGACATTTAAAAAAAAAGCATGTGGTCTTGGCTTGGTGGTGCTTCTGTTTGTAGGTTGCGGGTTCCCGCCCTGAAACCGGAACCCTCTAGGCCTCAGGCCTGCAGGTCAAGGGTTCTGAGGTCGGTCACGGATAGTATTTCCATCGCAACTGAAGCTTGTTGCAGTTTTCTCCTTCCGTTCTGGGTAATTGTAGGCCATTTTAAGCAACCTCAACACCTTCGCGATGCGGGGTGCTCTCCATAACCCAACACACTTAGCCCTGATCTCGGATCTCAACAACATAACCCGCTTGCCACAGTGACATGAACGCTGTTGTTTTTGTCCACGACAACACAAGTCTCCCTAGACCCTAAACCAGGCTGACCGGCCATTGCGCAAGTTGGCCCCTTTTTGCCCGCATTCGTCGGACACTGTGGACCGCTATCAATACCTGAGGATGCTTGTCTCCCTCAGGGGCCTTCTACTCCATCTTGTTATGGGAAGCACTCCTTGAAGAAACCAGTGCTACATAAGACTTGACCAGCTTTGGGTATGGCTTGGGGCTGCTGGGCTTAGTGTGCTACTTCTAGAGCTTGCACTTGCCGCCTTAGAACCTGTTGACCACAAAAAGTATACGATTTGTAGCCGGGTCGAACAGAAGCTTGCGGCGTCCTGCTAAGCTAAGCTCTCACCATGACTGAACATCGCTAAGTAGGTAAACTCCTGCAGATTCACTGGAATGGTTGGTAGTACTCACACGTTGCAGGGACCATTTACTCGACTAGTGTCTCAACTGAAACAGAGATTTCTTTCTACAGAATTCATAAGCATGCATGCAAAATGCTGTTCTTGACTGCCGGGGCTGCTGTATTGCAAACCGCATGTGAGCAAGAGGTCTTTGATGTTGTTTCCGATTGCACCGTCGCAAGGTGAGCAGGTGCGTGCGTTGTTCTCAGCAACGTGCAGGCATGGCACCGCAAGACACCAACGGATTGCGTCTCCGCACCATCGAAGAAGTCGGAGGTCTGCGTCGCCCAAATGGGCACAGGCCTGAAAACCACTTCACAATATGGGTTGGGCTGCTCTGGTCTACGGTTGACATGGGTTTAGGGTTTTGGTCGACACTGCAAACTAATATATATATATATATGCAAAGAGAGCTAAGAGATACTCCAGCACTCGGAGACGTTCGGGCGTAGACTCGACAAATGCAACGAAAGATTGGGTGTCGAAGCTGGCATCCGCCATCTCGCAAATGTACATACATACATACATATATACATACATACATACATGCATACATACATACATACGGACACTTACATATTGTCTGATCTGTACCATACAGCTTCCATATTAATAGTCTTGCTCATATTGAAACATACACAAATACATAAATTAACCCAGCGGGTAGCTAGCAAGAGGTGTAGGATACACACGTGAAGCCACATGCAAAGGTCGAAGGCTCTGACCTCTTCTCGAAGCGGGCTTCGGCGCCATAGGCAGCCTGAAATGCCTCGCCAGTGTTTACGAATTATTGTGTCCCAGTGTCGTAAACCCAAAACAGCGCACCGTTCCAAGCTTGAACTCTCATCTTACTTGAGCTGAGCACAAAACCGCAGTCAAGCATTCTGACTCTGAAACCCGGATCAGGAAGATGAAAAGCCACTGAACAAATATTCAGACTGCTAGTGATAACGTCGAGCTTTCCGTTATAAAGCTGTCTGTGACGGTGCACTTTGTTGTTGTTGCGACCCCTTGCTGCTGTTGTCGTCAAAGTATTGCAGATGCTGGATGCTGCCCAGAAGTGGCGGTTGCTTGTGCTGCTTCTGACATGCAACATTCTCATTCACACGGTTGATCTTTCAAAGCATGATCGTGAGAACGAGTGTTCCCGTGTTTCCCGTAATCATGCGTCATAGTTTGAATGCAGCTATGAAACATACTAATGGCTCTGATGGTGTTCCGGTGTTGATGCCAGTGCAGCCGAGGAAGGTAGAGCTGACTGCTTGCGAGCTTTCTTGAGCCCAAAACGCGAGCTCCCCAGACGGAGGCCCTAAGCGCTAGATGTCGGTGAGTAGTGTAGACTCCTTACTAGGTAGTACAGGGGTTCGGGGCAGATTTTTATAACATAATTCAGAGGAATGTTATAGGGTCTATCAGAAGACATGCATACACACATACATAC